>CM060689.1:53824651-54124651 GCA_030686995.1 Artemisia argyi
AGGTTTTGGCTATAAATATTGAGCCACAAGTTAAAATTTGGCTCATCACTTGACATTACATTTTACACACACATTCATTCTTTCATCTAACCTCTTAACATTTCATATGTGAAGTTTCTTTTTGTAGCAAAGAGATTCACGAGCTTACTAAAAGTAACAAGTATTCAACACAACGTTGCAAGACTTGTTAGCTTAGCATTGTGTAGACTTGTGTAGTTTACACTTCATTTGATTGTGTATTTTCAGTAGTGATCGGTTTGTATTTTAGTCCTCAAAATACAAAGAGTGTTGGGAGTTGTTGTACACTAGTAAAAGAACTAACGGGAGTGGTTGTGCCCTTGTAAAAGAACTCGACATTTAGCTTTGTGTCGGTAAAAGTATAAGCGACGTGTAAGGTTTTCTCCGCTGGTGAAAGGAGCTTGTTGACTAGTGAAAGAAACTCTCGAGTTGGATACTCGGGGCGTGGACGTAGGGCAAGGAAAAACAGTCCTTGTAGCCGAACCACGATAAATACTCGTGTTGTGGTTTGATCGTTTCTTTCATTTACTTGCATGTTATATATTGTGTTGTGCATATATCTTTGATCAAACGGAAAGTTTCAAAGCTAACTTAACAAGTTAAAAAGATTTTAATCGGTAAACTATTCAACCCCCTTCTAGTTTTCCACAATTGGCATCAAGAGCTACGTTACTCAAGCTTTTAAAATATATTGTGTTTTAAAACTTGAAACGATCCATGGATTTTGAAAATTACAAAGAAGGGCAATCTATGCAAAGACCACCACTCTTTGAAGCAAATGGTTTTATATATTGGAAAAACCGTTTTGAAACTTACGTGAAATCTAAAGATATAGATTTGTGGTATATAATTATTGATGGTGATAACGTAGTTACTAACATCAAAGATGATGATCAAAAGAAATTAATAGGTAAAAATAATGAAGCTAAAATGATGCTTTATAATGTTTTGCCTAAGAAATAATATGAAAGAGTCTTTTTGTGTAAAACCGCCAAAGATATTTGGCAATCTTTAATTGTCACTCATCAAGGAAACTCACAAGTTAAAGATAACAAAATTGATCTTCTTGTTCAACAATATGAACAATTTGTTATGTCCGAAGATGAGATTATTGATAATGCCTTTGCTAGATTTAATACTATTATTACTTCACTTAAAGCACTTGACGAATCTTTTTGTAGTAAGAACTTTGTCAGGAAATTTCTTAGAGCACTCCATCCGAAGTGGAGAGCAAAAGTGACGGAAATTGAAGAATCCAAAGATCTTTCAAGCATGTCACTTGATGAGCTAATTGGAAACCTCAAAGTTCAAGAAATGGTAATGGAAAAAGATTCAGAACTAGTTAGAGGCAAGAAAGAAAAAGTTAAGTCCATTGCCTTGAAAGCTAGAGTCCAATCAAGTGATGATGAAGAATCTACTTCGGATAGTGATGATGAAGAATATGCTATGGCCGTGAGAGACTTCAAGAAGTTCTTTCGTAGGCGAGGGAAGTTTGTAAGGCAACCTAAAGATAACAAGAAAACCTTCCGGAAAGATCGTGATGATCGAAAAAGAAAAGTTGAAAGAAAATGTTATAGGTGTGGAGACACAAGTCATCTTGTAGGAGAATGTCCAAAACCACCCAAGAGCAAACCTCAACAAGCTTTTGTGGGTGGTGCTTGGAGTGACTATGAAGGAGATGATGATGAGCCAAAGAATGATGATATTGCTCTCATGGCTCACAACTCAAATGAGGTACTCTCCGACTCATCTTACTCATCTATAGATGATGATACTTTACAAAATGAATATAACAAACTTTGTGAGTTAAGCTTAAAAATCATAAACAAAAATAAATTTTTGAAAACTAAAAAGGAGTTTTTAGAAAATGAAGTCTATGAGTTAAAAGAAAAAGCTAAGAGATTAGAAAAGGGTAAAAGTATTGACACCTCATGTAAATCATGTGAAGAACTTAAACTTGAAGTTGAGAAACTTAAAATTACTCAAAATGATCTAATCAAACAAACCACAAAGTTCAAAAAGTTCGATAAGAGCATTTCATGTGCGGATGAAATTATAAAACTTCAAAAGTCACCTTTTGATAAAACAGGTCTAGGTTTCAGGAAGGTAGAAATCATTAAGGGTCAAACGAAACAAGAAAAGAACGCACATGAAACAAACAAAATTGCTACAGCAGCCCGCGGACCAGACGGAACCCAAATTAGGGTTCCGCCCGTTGGCCCCGAGGGTTCCGCCAGGTCTGCTGCAGCAGTAACTCCATCCACATCGGATCGTTCAAAATTTGTTAAAGTTACATATAAAAATGGAACAAAACCTGCCTTTAGAACTGGAGTAGGACTTAGTAAAAACGAATTTAGAGCTAAGACTACTCAACCAAGACCTAAGACTCCAATTCCCAAACGCCCCTTTCCAAAGAGCAACTTCAACGCTCGACCAAACTACCAACAAGTTTGGAATCAAAACACTCCTGGACATTACCAAAATTCAAACTACATGCCATGGAACCCTTATGCTCTATTTTCTTATTTGGAACAAATTAATGGTATGCTTAACCAAAATGGACCCATGAGAAATTGGGGACCAAATGTTTGAGTGTTTTTCGTAAAATAGGTGTGCCTCAAAGTTTGTTTTGATCCGGATGAATGGATTAAAGATAGCGGTTGTTCAAGGCACATGAGGGGTAATAAAAGCCTCTTCTCAACATATCACAAATGTGATGGAGGTAATGTTACGTTTGGTAGTAATGCTAAGAGCAAAATCATCGGAAAAGGTACAATCTCTCATGACTCCCTTTCTATAGAAGATGTTGCTCATGTTGATAACTTAGGATTTAATCTTCTTAGTATTAGTCAACTTTGTCGTAATAAGTATAATGTCCTTTTTAGTGAAAACGGTAGTAAAATACTTAAAGATGGTATAACCGTAGCCAAAGGTGTCCTTAAGAACAACGTATACGTCATGAAGTTGGATTCAACATCTAGAGACAAACTTTGTCTTACCTCATTAGATGAATCCTCAACTTTATGGCATAGACGTTTAGGACACGCTAACATGAGACTAATCCAAAACCTCTCCTCCAAAGACTTAGTTCGAAACCTACCCAAGTTGAAATATGACCAACACTTTTGTGATGCTTGCAAAGTCGGTAAACAAGTCCATAGTAGCCATAAGGCTAAAAACATGGTGTCTACATCTAGGTGTCTAGAACTTTTGCATATGGATTTATTTGGTCCATCCGCTATACAAAATTATGGAGGTAACTTCTATACTTTGGTCATAGTAGATGATTACTCACGTTATACTTGGACAAAGTTTTTGAAAAGTAAAAATGAAGCGTTTGATAAATTTGAGATTCTAAGTAAGAAAATTCAAAATCAAGTAGGGTCTAATATAGTGTCTATTAGAACGGATCACGGTCGTGAATTTGATAATGAATTTCAATTTGGAAACTTTTGTGATAAAAATGGAATTACTCATAACTTTTCGGCTCCACGTACTCCTCAATCTAATGGTGTAGTAGAACGTAAAAACCGGACATTGCAAGAGATGAGTAGAACAATGCTTAATGAACAAACTATTCCACAAAAGTTTTGGTGTAATGCCGTTGACACATCAACGTACATTCTTAATCGAGTCCTAATTAGACGATTTTTGAATAAAACTCCTTATGAACTTTATAGAGGTAAAAAGCCTACATTAGGATACTTTAGAGTGTTTGGGAGTAAATGCTTCATTCTTAACACCAAGGATTATCTCACCAAATTTGACCCAAAGTCTTATGAAGGTGTATTTCTTGGATATTCACAAAATAGTAAAGCTTACATTGTTTTGAACAAAGAAACCTTAAGAGTCGAGGAATCGTTAAACGTAACATTTGACGAAAGTCCACCTCCCTCTAAGACATCACCTTTGGTAGATTATGACTTAGTTGAAAGCCAAGCAATTGAATGTCAAGAAATCTTAGGTAATGACAAGGAAGATGAACTATTAAACAAAGAACTTGTCAATGTCAAAGAATCTAAAAGTCATCCATTAGACGGTGTCATAGGCAACATTAACGAAAGAACACTTAGATCAAAAGTTCAAAATGAAAGCAACTACTTTTGTTTCGTGTTAACCATTGAACCGAAAAACATTAATGAAGCCATTAAAGATGAATCTTGGGTAATTGCAATGCAAGAAGAATTAAACCAATTTGTTAGGAATGATGTATGGACATTAGTTCCTCAACCAAAGAGTCAAACAATAATTGGAACAAAATGGGTCTTTCGTAATAAAATGGATGAAAATGGAATTGTGTCTAGAAACAAAGCTAGGCTAGTAGCACAAGGATATAATCAACAAGAAGGCATTGATTACGATGAAACTTTTGCTCCGGTAGCTAGGCTCGAGTCAATTAGAATATTACTTGCTTATGCGTGTGCACATAATTTTAAACTCTTTCAAATGGACGTCAAAACTGCATTTCTAAACGGAGTCATTAATGAAGAAGTGTATGTTGCTCAACCACCGGGCTTCATCGATTTTGAAAAACCTAATTATGTTTACAAACTTAAAAAGGCTCTTTACGGACTTAAGCAAGCTCCAAAAGCATGGTATGATCGACTTAAAACTTTCTTAGTGGACCATAAGTACACCATGGGCTTAGTTGATAATACTCTCTTCACTAAGAAGAAAGATTCACATATTATCATAGTCCAAATCTATGTTGATAACATTATATTCGGATCAACTTGTCAAGAATTATGTGTGGATTTCTCAAAAATCATGCATGATGAGTTTGAAATGAGTATGATGGGAGAACTCAACTTTTTCCTAGGACTCCAAATCAAACAACTAGAAGATGGTATCTTCTTTAACCAATCTAAATATATTAAGGACATACTTAAGAAATTTGGACTAGAAGATTCGAAACCTATCAAAACTCCCATGTCCACGGAAACTAAACTCACCAAGGATGAAGAAAGTGAATCCGTAGATAGTACTAAATATAGAGGTATGATTGGTAGTCTACTTTACCTAACGGCTAGTAGACCCGACATTATGTTTAGTGTTTGTCTATGTGCTCGTTTTCAAGAAGATCCTAAAACTACCCATCTCGAAGCCGTTAAAAGGATTTTTAGGTATATTAAGGGCACTACACATTTAGGTTTATGGTATCCCAAAGGAACGGGAATAGACACCATAGTGTATGCCGACTCGGATCATGCCGGCGACTATGTCGATAGAAAAAGCACAAGTGGTATTTGTACTTTTGTTGGACATTGTCTCACCTCATGGTTCTCTAAGAAGCAAACGGCTCTTGCTATCTCAACAACGGAAGCCGAGTACGTTTCGGCCGGAAAGGCATGTCAACAAGCTCTTTGGATGAAGCAAGCTCTTGTCGACTACGGAATTTAACTCAACGACATCACAATTCTTTGTGACAACAAAGGTGCCATTGATCTTAGCAAAAACCCGGTTCAACATGCTCGTACCAAACATATTGAAATCCGTCATCATTTCCTTCGTGACAACATTCAAAAAGGAAATATCTCAATTGAGAAAGTTTCTTCCGAAGACAACATAGCCGACATTCTCACAAAACCTCTTAAACGTGAACCTTTTAATCTTCTTAGGCTAGGCTTAGGACTCAAGGAACCTACATTGTAGTTCTGGACATTAGACAAAAATCACAAAAATCAAAACAAATCCAAAACCATTTTTCTCTGCAGGGTCGGCGGAACCCTCAGCCATAACGGACGGAACCCAACTCAGGGTTCCGCCGTATCCGTTGACCTGCAGAAACATTTTCTTTGTTTATATTAAACTAAACACCCATTATCTCATACCACCACTTCAAGGCTGCTACTATTCACTTCACCACTCATCCACACCTACGAATTCTTGGTCCTTCATTCATTTACATTGCAAATCAATCATCATTGTAAGTATTCTTAACATGATTACAATCCTGATCTGAGTCTAGGAATTCTATTTCTTGCACAAAAACAAAAACTTGGGGTTATGCATTAACTTAAGAAATTCATGCATGAGATTAGGTAATTAATAAAACTAATCATGTTTCCCATAGTTAGGAATTGCATCTTTAATTAGTATAAACATGTTTGCTAAAACATCCCATGTCAAATCCTTTCAAAAATTTCTCACAAGTAGGACAAATATTTTTTCGTCTCACATTGAGAATACAAAATCAAAACGTTATGCTTAAAACATCACTTGCATAATGTCTCTTGAATGCTAAAGGGAATACATAACCAATATGTATTTTCGGGTACATTCAAACGAAGCTACATTGAACTAGGAGCGTTTGGGTTATCTTTTGTTTTATAACAAAACTTGCATAAAACGATTTTGAAGCATCAAAATGAGTCAAGATAACCGCACCTCCACATTGTTTTCATATAGGCACACACTAGAACTTCCATATTATAATAGTGGTTTATGTAAACTAAAATGTGAAATTTTGTTGTTCTAGGAATCATTATGCCTCCTCTAACCCACTACGACCGCAAGGACACCATTAAGTACCTACCAAAACATCACAAAACCAAAGGCCATACCGCAAATCAAGTAAACATTTTCAAAGCCCTAGAAAAACACTATGTCCATGAGGGTAGAACCATTGACCCATCTTTCCTAGAAGGCACAAACCTTTACGCCGATTTTTCCACAATAAACTTTGAGTGTCTTTTGAATATCGACGAGCCTATTTGTCCTAGGTTCATTCTAGAGTTCTATGCATCATGCGTCCTCTCCACGGATGACTATGGTCATATGTCTATCAACTTTAGGGTTAGCGGTCATCAATACTCCTTCACTCTTGAGGAGTTTGCTCAAATCCTAGGTGTCCTAAACCGTGGTACTTGCCTCTATTCCGACTTGCACTCCCTCTCAACTCTTGACAACCTCCAAGACCGTATCCATCCTTATGACACACCCCTTGTCTCAAAAGACGTACTCCGTGACCACCTCTTTGTTAGGACCACCACCACTAAGAGAACCCGTTCGGGGAATGAGGTCGATAAGGACCCATATGGAATGGAAATGAACGAACTCAAACCCCAATTCAAGAAATGGGAGGAAGTCCTTAGAGCAAATGTCATTAGCACAATAGGGAACCGTGACCATATCAACCTTTGCCTTTGCTACATGCTCTACTCCTTGTCCGTTAGGCAACCCTTCAACCTTGCCTACTACATGGCAAAGAGAATGGCCGACATTCCCGTGCATGGCACAACGGCTATGCCATAGGGAATGCTCTTGACCCGTCTCTTTAGGTTCATCTCACCCATTCCACCAACTTCAAATGGTCTTCGTCTTGACTACACTCTCATTCCACACACCTTTGTTCCACTTAGTGATAAGAGAGTTTACAAAGCCCAAGGAAAACGTCCACATCCTCCTACCTCATCATCTTCTTCCTCAATGAGTGAAGATGACAATTTGCCAAACTCTAGGCTCCCACCTCTAGAATACCTTTCTCAACTTTCGGATATTCCAAATGAGTCGGAGGAGTTCAGGCAAACAAAGGGGATGTTCAAAAACATCGGGAGATTCCTTGGAAAAATGAAGAAGAAGATTGACCGTCAATGAGTGCGGGTGTGTTAGGAGTGTTTGGCACAAGGTGCTATTTAAAAAATTTGGTTATGTAAACAATGGTTCTCTTGAATTTATGTGTTGGTAGGATGTTTGATACTATTTGAAACATGTTTCAACTAACAATGATGCAGGGAGACAACTTTTGGCAAGTTGTCAAATTTTCAAGTTTATAATATTTTCACTAAGTATAGTGAAATCCTCGACCTCAAGGTCAAAGTCCTATGTAATGCATGTTTACGTGTCTATTTTTTGCATTGCCCAACCAGAAATGCCTTATCTCTTTGATTTTAGGAGTTTTCGAAAATTTTGAAAATCGTCTCGCGGGTCAAAAACGTGGACTGCCACCTTTTTTACCCCTGGCGGATCTGGCGGTACCCAAATCTGGGTTCCGCCAGTACAATTTCTGGGAATTCCAGAATTTGCCCAACGGACCAGGCGGCACCCTCACATGGGTTCCGCCTGTGTATTCTGAGGGTGCCGTCAGCAACCTGCAGAATTTTTGTTTTCATTTTCACCAATTCAACATCCAAACACCAAAATCCAATCCTTTTAGGTAGAAACCCATTATTTGCAATGTGTTTAGCATAATAGGATACTCCTCATCCCATAAACTTAACCAAAACCAATTCCCGCCAAAATTCAAATTTAACCACAACAACCACAAGGACCCCTCAAACATAAAGGAAGGAACCCTTTTAAGGGATCCTTGAAATCCCTGAGATTTATACTACCACAAATCCACCAAAACCACTATGCATTTAGTGCAAAACTTGTCTTCTCATTTCACCATTTTCCTTGGATTGACTTCCATGATTTGACAACCCACAATTAGTTTTCCAAATCATTAGAAACCCCCATTTTTGTATGGACTAACATCAAATCCAAACACTCCTTTCCATAATCCATCAACACTATAAATTAAGCCATCCTAAACACCATCAAATCACACCTTCCTCAACACAATTTCTGAAACTTATAAACCATTTTTCACCATGACTAAGTCAACAAACACCTCTCAACCATCAAGACCCATCCGGAAAACCGCCCGGATAAGTGTAAAACCTCTATGGTGCAATCAACCCATCAACCTAAGCTCCTCATCCTCGGATGAATTTACATCACCTATCAAAAATGAACATTTTTTGAACCTTGCATCTCCATCACCATCACCCAATGAACTAAATGAGCTCACTCCACCACCAACTAAATCACCTATTGACCCAACTCCACCAAGTGCTCCAACTCAACCATCCAAAACTTCATCAACCTAAACCATTATTGTTTCACCCCATCTACCATGACATCCATGGTCCTCTATATGGAGAACCAAACTTTGAAAACAATGATCACCCAAATCCACCACATTCTCAAGCCCAAACCTATGAGACTTTCTTTCCCTCATATGAGGAAATCCAAAGCATGGTTGAGAACCACCTTCATAAAGCAATGGAATTTCAAACCACCTTGCTTGACTTAATACCAAATCCATACTCCACCCAAGAACCAAAAACCAACCAACCATCAAACCAAGAAACCAAAACCAACCCATTTCAACCCACTCATCCCCATGCTTGCTCAAATTGTGAGCAAATGGGTGAAACCATCAAAACATTGCTTAACCAATTCCAAAACGAAACCCGTTTTGCATTCCAACACGTCATAGAACGTTTGGATGCTCTTTCCCACCCCAACAAATCCTAGACAATCCTTGGAGGCCGTTTGCCCCAAATTAAGGAAAGTAGGATTTTAATTTTCTTTCTTGGTTATTTTTTAGTTTTTGTTTAGAAGTAAAAGAATAGTTCTCATTTCTTGTCTTTTGACTTTTAATAGTCAAAATTTTACTTGGAAAGACATTTATTTCTACTCACTTTAGTACATTGTTGGTTGATCATGTTTGTGTTGTGGTTGCAATGTGTGTGGTAACTACAAGCTTAAATATATATATCACCAACTAACAATTTTTTTGTAGGTCTCAAAATCCATGTTTCCCATCTTGGCACTCCATTTAGGGGGAGTATCGACCAAGGGGGAGCATGGCCATTATTCCGCTTCGCTACTCTACTTTTTGTTTCGACAAAAAGGGGGAGAAATATAATAAACCTTCAATACTTGATATGCTTTTCGTCTCTTAAGTAAAACAAGGTTAATATAATTTTTTTTAAGTCTTGAAAACCAAGATTTTGCGTGTTACTTAAAAACAAAGTTTATGTTTTGTCATCAACAAAAAGGGGGAGATTGTTAATACAAATATCGCCTAAAAACGTTATTTATATTTTACGATCTTCGCTAAGTTTTGTTAACGACAAAATGTAAACTTTAGTTTCTAAGCAAAACATAATCTTACTTTTTAAGACTTGCATAAACTAGACTTTTGCTACATTTTACATTTCATAAAACACAACACAAGTTTATTTCTTAAATTAGAAATTGTCACATCACATTTATGGCAAGTTTTGTCATTATGCATTTATGGAAAGAAATGTGTTTGACTAACTTTGTTGTTGCTTGCAAGCTTTATATTTGACTTGTTATTATGAGATGTGGCATTGTTTGGTTGCTAGGAGTTATGAGACAAGACCTTGTTTGGTTTGAAGAGTTATTGCAAAAACCAACTGCAAGCCTGGCGGTACCCTGGAGGTACACGGGCAGAACCCTTCTCAGGGGTCCGCCTGATCCGCCAGACCTGCAGAAGGTTTTGGCTATAAATATTGAGCCACAAGTTAAAATTTGGCTCATCACTTAACATTACATTTTACACACACATTCATTCTTTCATCTAACCTCTTAACATTTCATATGTGAAGTTTCTTTTTGTAGCAAAGAGATTCACGAGCTTACTAAAAGTAACAAGTATTCAACACAATGTTGCAAGACTTGTTAGCTTAGCATTGTGTAGACTTGTGTAGTTTACACTTCATTTGATTGTGTATTTTCAGTAGTGATCGGTTTGTATTTTAGTCCTCAAAATACAAAGAGTGTTGGGAGTTGTTGTACCCTAGTAAAAGAACTAACGGGAGTGGTTGTGCCCTTGTAAAAGAACTCGACATTTAGCTTTGTGTCGGCAAAAGTATAAGCGACGTGTAAGGTTTTCTCCGCCGGTGAAAGGAGCTTGTTGACAAGTGAAAGAAACTCTCGAGTTGGATACTCGGGGCGTGGACGTAGGGCAAGGAAAAAGAGTCCTTGTAGCCAAACCACGATAAATACTCGTGTTGTGGTTTGATCGTTTCTTTCATTTACTTGCATGTTATATATTGTGTTTGTGCATATATCTTTGATCAAACGGAAAGTTTCAAAGCTAACTTAACAAGTTAAAAAGATTTTAATCGGTAAACAATTCAACCCCCCTTCTAGTTTTCCACAGATTAGATTTGCAATTTGCTCTGTAACAGACTCTAGGGGGGTGGGATGTGATTGGTTCTTGGGGAAGTGTGATATGGAGGGATAAGGGTGGTGGTGGCAGAGGCAAGTGGTGCAAGGGGGGGGGGAAATACCAGGGTGGTTTGGTTCAGTGGTGAGGGTGGTATTGGTGGGAGAAGGTGGGTTTGACCCACGTTTGACCTGTGTATATTAATAAAATGGGTGTGGGTTTGTTTTGGTGTTGGGCTAAGGATCACATGGTCCAGAAAAATAAAAAGGGATGGGCTATGTTTGGTGTTTGGATTTGGTTTGGTTTTTAGTTTATTAAGGATCCGTTTGGTTTAAGTAACATAAAGACCAATTTTGTAATTTGGAAGAATATAGGGACTGAAAATGTAAATTCCCATACATAATCATAAGGACCTATGTTGCCATAAATGAATAGTACAAGGGTATTTTTGATATTTTTTCACTTTTTAAATACCCGGGGACTATTTTTGCCAAACTGTGAAACTTCAGGGACCAATTATGTAATTTTACCAAACTTTCCAACCAAGGACCAAACCTGCCATAGAAGATTAGTATAAGGACAAAATTTGTTTTTCTCAAATTTTTAATATCCCAGGGACCATTTACGTCAATTTTGCAAAGTACAGGGACTAAACTTGTAATTTTGTGAAACTTTGTACCAAAGGACTAATTATGTAACTTTTTGATTTAAAAGGACCTTTGGTGACTTTTTCAAGTTTTTAAAACAACCAGGGACTAGATTTGACAATTTTTGAAAGTTGAGGGACTGAAACTGCCAATTTTGCAAACTTTGTGCGTTTTTCATCTGTTTTTGATTATTTTGCATTTGAAACATATAAAACACATTCCTGGGATATTTTCACTATTTTGATACAATATTGAGTGTTTTTAGATGTTTTGGCAGCTCTGAAAAGGTAAAAATGATGAGTATTTACACACTCATCAATCCCCCGCACTAAAACATTGCTAGTCCCTAGCAATCTTTTGAGAAAAACTTGATGGATTTGAAAATCTCTTTACCAAAAGCCATCACTTCTGGAGTAGCCAGGTGTAAGAACTGTGGCACACCTGATAACCGTGTGATTTTGAGTTAACCACCAGCTGTCAACGGATTTGATTAGTCTTTACCAAAAGCCGTTTGCTTCTGGACTAGCCAGCATCTTGATGGACTAAGTCAACATCTTGGTGAGCTGATTACCAATTATGGATTTTCCACGGCCTTTACCACAAGCCATAATCTTGTGGGCTAGCCAACTCATTCGCTTTATGGGATATATGGGGAGTTGAGGAACCATACAATTTTTGGCAAATTGCAAGCCATCAACGGGTTTGAGATGTCTTTACCAAGAGCAGTTTGTTCCTGGACTAGCCAATCCATTTGTCATTTAGACTTTGGCGGACTGATTACCACAAAAAATTTTGGTCAAAAATTCGCTAGAATAGCGAAATACCCCCCCCCCCCCACACTTAGGATGAATATTGTCCTCAATATTCAAAGTCCCGGCTATTATGCCGACTCTTGGAACGTAAAAGGGCAACATTACAAGCTAAGCGTGGAAAACACGGTTTTTTTCACTTTTGTAATCATAGCATGGGTGACTCCCCCACACTTAGGGTGAAAAACCCTATAAGCATGCTACTGTTTTTGTTTACCGAGTCGCTAGCTTGACTCGACCCCGAATTCATTTGTCCTTGGGGAAGCATGATGTGGAAGAAATAATCTTCATCAGACTTTCATTCAAGATGTTTGGACAAACATTTGAAGCACGTGAAAGTTCCACACCGATGAAATATAATCCCGGCTTAAAAGAATGATACATGGAAATGCCAGGGTCAAATATAGTGTCTTCATTCCCAAAGGAGTGAAGAACAGGAGAAGTCACCCTGTAGGTGAAGAAAAGGAAGAAAACCATGATGAAAATCATGATAAGATTTTCTTCCTCGAGAGCAGGCTCATTAGCCTGATTTTGGATTTCAAAGGTTAAGCTCGAAAACATCCCGGGAGGGTGGGTGGGAATTTGTAAATTCTCATGATTGAGAGCATTTCCCCCCGGGCTATCATACTCCGGAGGAGTCATGATATGAGTGAGTTCACCATAGAACTCCTCAAAGGTGAATGAATCATATTCGAAATTGATGTGCGTGAGTTCACAGGAGAACTCATCGAAGGTAAATGTTTCATACTCAGGGAGAGAATTATGAGAATGAGAAGTGGTACTGCCACTAATCTTCTCTCACATAGGATCAATGGTAAAGGCTTCAAACTCCGGAATAGGATCATCGGAGAAAATGTCACTATCCTTAATGGGGATAGGAGATGAAATAGGTTTCCCTTTGAAAGCCTCGATTTTAGAAATGAGGAGATTGACTTTCAATAATGTTGCACGAAGTGCTTCATCCTTGATTTCATTGTCAATCTAATCATTCTCTTCTTCTAAGCTAACTAGCTGAGAAGGTAATTCTTCCACATAACTGATGTCTCCACAAGATAACGAATCGTCATCATTTGAATCGGAGAACATCTCAACATCATCATTCGGGAAGACAAGAGGAGGAGGGATATCATACATATGATCAAAAGTTCCCTGTGACTCTCCTGGGATTGGGACAAGGTTCTCAGGACTAGACTTTATGAATTCGTCCGATTCCTTATTAGGAACAGTGCTAAGATGCTCATCCCCCATGATTAGAGAGTGAGTGTGAACTTCGGGTGTGATAACAGACTGAGGGAGTTGAGAAGGACTAGCGGTTATGGATTCTTCAAGTTCCATTTGATCAACGACTAGTGACTTCGTCACATTATTTTCTCCCTGGTTCTTCATGGAAGGAATCACAACTGATGAATCTGATGAATCTTTTTGAATAATAACAATGTTATCTTCATCATCACTGCCATCATCGTCATCATAAAGAGCAGCATAGCTTTGATTGGCACGTATTTTAGTTGTTCTTTGCTCAGCAAGTAATTCTTCCATGCTCATTTCGTTTCTAGCATCTCGTTCTTCAGCAAGTAATTCTGCCATAGATTTCTCACGAGAGTTTTGAAACGATATAGTAGACAACTCATCCTTAAATTCTTTCAATGCATTAAGAACCTCATGACAAAGGTCTTGCGGGTATTGAGGAGTTGCTTGGGTAATTTGGTACTGTGGAGGTGGGTCTTGAAACGAATAGTCAGAATTGTTACAAGGAAAGGGATTCCCTGTTTGAAAATCCGAGCTAAAGTGAGGACCTCCACAGTACTCACAACAGAAAAACAGATGTGGCTGTGAGTCGTAAGTGCTAGAGTCATAATTGTTATTAGGAAACTGCTCATAGACAAGCGTATTTCCCGATTGACAATCAGAACTGTAGTGTGGGCCACCACAGTACTCACAACAGTAAAACTGTTGAGTCTGACTTGGTGTATTTTGATACGAAGCATTATTAAGATTTGGATAATATGATTCTTGCTCGTATGAATGTGATGGGTAGTTGGAAAAATTTGAGGAGTCGTTGAATGAGTTCTGGTTAGGATCATAAGCAAATGAATTCCTCGACCCACAAAACAAACAACTCCCGTTTTGAATATCGTTACCACATTGTATACATGTACACCAACGATATGGAAAACCAAAAAGTGGCTCACCACAACCGACACAAGGAACAAAATCCTGAGGTGGGACAAGTGGTGTGCTCTGAGAGCTAGGAATTTCCACCACTTCCGTTATAGTCTCTGGTTTTTGTTTTTGATAAACGTGAAGATTAGGCAAGTCGTTCTTTTCAGTCATAGCTCTAAGCTCTTGGTTTTTGCTTATAACCGTATATCGTGAAAGGTTGGGATCAATTGTGAGCTTAGATTTTTGGAAAACCGAAGGTTGGACGTATTTAGCACTTCCGTAGTCAGAGGAAAGTACAAGGTCCTTTGTCACCCCGGTTTCTCGTTCCATTTCCCTCATCGGAGAGGGAATAGGAATCGATGGTCCATCATAATCAACACAACATCTCGATATTTTTGACAAGGCCTGAAGTTTTTCAATGTTGATCTCAAAGGCCTTATGTTCAAAGAAATCGTCATTGAGAGATGCCATTAATTACGGGACAAGTGAAAGAAGTTAGAATCAAAAGGATAGAGGGTAAAGGGATGAAGAATCAAAAAGGTGAGAGGGTAAATGTGAATATTTTTGGTATTTTTGGGAAACATGCTTAGTGCACATGCACTAAAAACAATTTTTTAAAACAAAATCGAGGCAAAACCACATTGAACTTAAACCAATAATCACAAGTGAATGACTTCTTTGAAAAAGGTACACCACTCTCAGGGATATAAAGGCAAGTTTTAATCTTAAGTTTGGGAACTTATTATGTCCACACCCCCAGTTGCTAGGTGTTCAGCCTTGGTTTGCGGTGGTAAGATTTTATATATTTATTAATTTGAAAAACTGTTTTAGGCTTATGGGTGTGTGTGCAGAAAACTTGGGAAATATTTTTGGAACTGATTCGTTAACCGAAATCGCTCTTTTAAGATTACTCGCAGGCTGGCGGGAGGAAGTAAATAGGTTTCCTCTTTAGTTCGCAATTTAATGTCAGAACTTACCTTAAACCAACTGTTTCAGGTTGTAATCTTAAAGAAAACGAAGTAATTTAACTCCAGTGTTTGTTTTGTTGTTTTTGATTTTTTTTGTGTTTTTAACACTTTAGGAAAAGTGTTAATGAACTTTTTTGATATGATTATGTTTTTACAAAAACTTTTTACAAATTTGTGTGAAATTTGTACAGGGAGGGTTTTTAAAACCACTAAACTTAAAACGATTTTTTAAAACACGCAACAACCTCCCCGGCAGCGGCGCCAAATTTTGATTGGTGCTAAACAGTCAACTTAAATTAACCAAGTAAATGGTCAACAAAGTCAAACTCTCTAGACCAATACTCCGTGGATAGTATAGTGTGTCCCCGGGTCGTTAAAGTCCCAGCGAGATTGAAATGGTGTTATTTGAAATCGTTTAGGAATGAGTGGCACTGAGGACAGTAGCCAAGATGATATGGAATTGTTTTTGCTACTGATATTTTGGTATTGGTACAATGAGATAATATTCACAAAAATCAGATATACAGATATATGCACAAATTCACAATTAAGATCACGTAACAGACAAAAAAGTGGGATTTAGTAATTAACAAACTACAGGGGGTACTCTTGAAACTTTTGAAACTTAAAATTTTAAAAAGAAATTTGAAAATGAAAATGAAATTATAAAAGTGATTATTTTACTATTTAAATATTATTTAATTAATTAAACTAATTAAACCCTAATTTAAATCTAATTTAAATTAACTAAAAATTACAAGGGTTACAAATTAAACTAAAAAATTGCAAAAATAATTTCTAAACTTAAATTAGAACTTGAAGAAAGTATAAAAAATAAAAATAAATATTTTTGTCTTTTTATGGATTTCTTATTAATTAAAAACTATTTAACTTAATTAAACTAATATAATTATTTTAAATTATTAATAATACTAAATTAACTTAGAAAATTATGAGAAAATTAATAAAATTATTTAACCATCACAGGAATCCTAAAAAATTATAAAAACTTCTAAAAATTATATTTTAGGCTATTCCACTAATTAATTACCTTTTAATCACTTTAAATCTAATTTAAATAATTAAAATAAAAAAATGGAAAATGAACAGTAGAAACTAAAAATATATTTTCTAAAAGTCTATTATATTATATTAGAGCTAGGAAAAATATAAAAACTAAGTTTTGCTTTATAAAAACTAAACATGCTATTTAATACTTAATATTAATTAATAATTAAGAAAACTAATATTAAATCTAATTAATACTAAATGACAAAATAAAAATCTGAAAAATTTACTAAAATTACTTTACTATAAAAGGTAATTAATAAAAATATAAAAATACAAAGTGCTTAATGAAAATCTAAAAATGAAAATTAAAAGATAAATTGAATTAAATAGAAACTATCACTTAATATTAAATTGACTTTTCTTGGTTTTTCTTTTACAAACTTGTTTTATACCTGAAAACAAAAACTTTTTGTGAAAACAACTTTTTTATAGATTGAAAATAAGCACAGAATAAGCTAAAAAGGTGTAATAGTTGACTTTTGTTGACTGAAAAGGAAGATAAGCTCAAATGAGCTTGTGTGGGTCCCACTATGGGTAATTCAGGTACAAATAAGTTACTTGAGCTTAAATAAGCTAAAAACAACAAGCTATGACCATGGATAAGCTGATAAGCAACAAAATAAGCACAATGAAACTTGGTACTTTACTGAAAATGGGACAGAACTTGGGGTGGATTCCAGGTGGGGTCCACAAGGCCTAGGGTCAAACTAGTGGTCAAAGTTAATAGCCTACCAGGGGGGGGGGGTGAAATAAGCTAAGTGGGGCCTATGGGACCCACTGTGGTGGCCACAAACCACCACCAAAGGTGGTGGTGTGGATGGTGTCTGCTGGTGCAGGGCACACAAACAGCCCTGCAGCCCTCTTTGGAGGGTTGTGGGGCCCAGAAATAAAATCCTAAAAATCAAATGAGGGTGGAACACTGAATATGAGGTGGGAGGAAACCATGTGTGAAAATCTCAAGTCCTAAATCTAAGCACATAAATCTATAAAATTCCTCCAAGATTTGGTAAAATCGACAAAGTTGAGATTTGACTTTTAATGAAACATGCTAGATTGACTTTTACCAACTTTGATTACATCTAATTAACTGAAAATGATATGAAAAGCTATAATAAGATTACCTAAAGCTAAAACAACAACTTTTAAATGGAAATGAGTGAGTTTTGAGATCACAAAAACTCAACAGTGGACTGTTGAGGGTAATAGATAGATTTTTGACTTTTTGATTGTTGAGACCCTAGTTTTATGGGTTGTATTATCTATCTAAACCTAATGTAAGGTATTCCAACAGAAAACAACAACAGAAAACAAATAGAAACACAAGTCATCCCCTTATCCCAAACACCCCTTTAAATCTGTGAAAATGATATTTTCCAAGCATACAACTAAGATAAGCCACAAAACTGATTCAAGGGTACTTATTAAGAAACAAGAAGCTATTTTAAACATGAAAACACCAAGGCTATCAACAAACAACCAAGGATCATGACTATGCTAATTGTGGCAATGAAAGGAATGAAGTGAGCAACCAAGGATTCTTACAAACATGCATGAAACATAAAACAATAATATGACTAAAGATCATCAAAGAAGCACAAACAAACAAGAATAAGCAGAAAATAAGCAGTTGATTAGTAATTTAAAAAATCTAAGGAAAAGGCTTACATTTGAAGTCCAACTGAGAAACTGAGGAACCAATAACCGTGAATCATACTCCTAAGCCTCCCATGAGGTCCTATTACCCTGAGAAATCAATATTCACCATGACTCTTTGCTCTATGCCCCTGGTGCACTGATGTTTTATTTAATTCCTATTTTTTTTGCATTTTTCTTATATTTATGAGAATTGAACTAGAAATGGTAACAAGCTGTAAATCCTCTTAAAAACTTGTAAGTAAACTTAATTGATCTTATTGGAACCAGAAACAACAACAGTTAACAACTTAAGATGAATTTGTCAATTCCACCCACAATTGCTAAATGTGAATTTAAAGAATAAGATTAAAATTAAACCTTCAAGAAAGGTTTAACTGCATTAAACAAACTTAGTACAACAAGTTTAAACTTAAAATTACAATTGAAACAGAAATCACACCACCTACGATTACCTAAAACTTAAAACTACACTAATACTTTTTCTCCCCTGCTCCTTTCTTCTCTTATAGCATCCCAAAAGGGTTTGTGGGTCCCACTAGTCAAATCCCATCACTTTTATTGAATTTTAAATCACCTCTGCTCTCTCATCATTTTTGGCGGGAAAAGATTAGATTTGCAATTTGCTCTGTAACAGACCCTAGGGGGTGGGATGTGATTGGTTCTTGGGGAAGTGTGATATGGAGGGATAAGGGTGGTGGTGGCAGAGGCAAGTGGTGCAAGGGGGGGGGGGAAATACTAGGGTGGTTTGGGTCAGTGGTGAGGGTGGTATTGGTGGGAGAAGGTGGTTTTGACCCACGTTTGACCTGGGTATATTAATAAAACGGGTGTGGGTTTGTTTTGGTGTTGGGCTAAGGATCACATGGGCCAGAAAAATAAAAAGGGATGGGCTATGTTTGGTGTTTGGATTTGGTTTGGGTTTTAGTTTATTAAGGATCCGTTTGGTTTAAGTAACATAAGGACCAATTTTGTAATTTGGAAGAATATAGGGACTGAAAATGTAAATTCCCATAAGTAATCATAAGGACCTATGTTGCCATAAATGAATAGTACAAGGGTATTTTTGATATTTTTTCACTTTTTAAATACCCGGGGACTATTTTTGCCAAACTGTGAAACTTCAGGGACCAATTATGTAATTTTACCAAACTTTCCACCCAAGGACCAAACCTGCCATAGAAGATTAGTATAAGGACAAAATTTGTTTTTCTCAAATTTTTAATATCCCAGGGACCATTTACGTCAATTTTGCAAAGTACAGGGACTAAACTTGTAATTTTGTGAAACTTTGTACCAAAGGACTAATTATGTAACTTTTTGATTTAAAAGGACCTTTGGTGACTTTTTCAAGTTTTTCGAACAACCAGGGACTAGATTTGACAATTTTCGAAAGTTGAGGGACTGAAACTGCCAATTTTGCAAACTTTGTGCGTTTTTCATCTGTTTTTGATTATTTTGCATTTGAAACATATAAAACACATTCCTGGGATATTTTCACTATTTTGATACAATATTGAGTGTTTTTAGATGTTTTGGCAGCTCAAAAAAGGTAAAAATGATGAGTATTTACATACTCATCAGGTTTCGTCATTACAATTCTTTGTTTCGTACAATGCTATTCATTTGCCTTTTACTTCGAATAATAAGACATGCTTAACTAAAAATAAATTACATTAATGAAAAACACATTACATAAAATTACAAAAAAAAAAAAAAAAAAAAAAAAAAAAAAAAAAAGTACATTAGGGTCTAACAATGTAAATACATCAAGGATGTCAAATGGACGCAAAAGAGGGGCAATCTGGGCACAAAAGATTTTGATGTAGATACATTCTTAGATACTCGTATTGCATTTTACATGCATGGCATACAGTCCAAAACGTCTTCTGATTTGTACTTGTGGGAGGCGTAGTGCTAGTGGTGCCTCTATCCTTTGGAGTAGTACTTGTAACTTTATTTCGAGTGGTTGTAATTTTAGTGAAATTGTAGAAACCATTTTGGCCCGGTGAAGTACCGTTTTGTGCAGTATTTATCCGATCGTCATACGCCAATCTTTTACTTTTATCAGACAGTTGACCCCATGCTTCTAATATATATTTGAACAAGGTTGTCAGGATCGGGATCCTACGTAGGATCGTTTTCGGCTTTGCAAGATCGGGATCGTAGGATCGGATCGGGATCGTAAGATCCTATGAAAATGTATACATTTTCGCATAGGAGTCGTAGTTTTATACTTCTATTGTTTTATATATTTCTCAATAGTACAATTGCAAGTTACTGACTCCAAACTATATTGATCGAGCTCTATCCAAAAAAAAAAAGTTTGATATGATCGAGCATAACACACCAATTAACTAACTGATTTGCAAAAAATTTAAAGTCTAAACTCAACACACCAATTAATTAAATAACTAAAAAATTAAAGAACTAAAAAAGAAATTAGGCAACTTTAAAAGATAGTCATCGTATTTCCATTTAAAGTCCTCATATCATCATTTCCATGTTTTAAACGTAGTGGTGCAAATTTGTAGAAGACTCGAAATTTGTCAAAATTCTTGTGCTTCAGTTACGATACAAGTTGATGATCAGATTTAGTATAATATATACTATAGAATCTTTAAAATCTAATCATGGTTTATATTTTAACGTGAGATGAATGCTAGTATAAAAATAAAAATTACGCATGTGCAAGCTGTATTTCAGATTTAGGAATTAGGTTTTGTTATGCACGTATTTTTTATTTTCATGTCGTGGACTTTGAGTGTTTTGTTATTGGGCTATTTAAGACAAAAAGTCACAAGGGCCTCAAAGGCTAAAATAATGCTTCATATATGAAAAAGAGTTAAAAAAAAAAAAAAAAAAAAAAAAAAAAAAGGTTATCAGTAGGATCGGATCGCTAACAATCCCACGATCCTACGATCCTACAGCGATCCTACCAGAATTAAGATCCCGCTACGATCCTGATCGTTTTTTCAAAGTAGGATCGTAGGATCGTGCGATCCTACGATCAGGATCGCGATCCTGACAACCTTGTATTTGAATGCCCCATCTTCCCCTACGGACTTGTTTTTATTAGGATGAAGAGATAAAGCTAGTTTTGGGTAATTTTTCCTCACGGTTTCATCATCCGTTGATGTGTTCACACCAAGAATTGCGTAAAAATCTGATATTAGGATAGATGAAAAGTTTCGCGTTTTAGAAAATGAGAATATGTAATTTAACCTTTTTGTCTACCAAATTATGTAGTTTGCTAGTTTCCAAAATATATCGAAAGAAGCATTTCATCAAAAATATTTTGTGGTGAGCAAGTTTTTGTGAGAATATAATCTCGTACCATCAACATATTAATAGTAATATAAGAAGAATACATATGTACCTTAATCAAGATATGTATTTTTTTCATATGAATTTCCACATCCAAAGTTGTCAAATTTTCGTTGTTGACGGCATAAATGTTGACCCCACGATCCATTTCCATTTCATCTATTTCGAATCAGTAATATCTATGGATCCAATGTTGGGATCTGCCTCTAATAAAGCTTCTATTGTTGCTTCTTCTATATCATAATAAACATAATAATGGAAAGGTGCCCACCCATTATGTATTCAGGTTTAGTGTGTTCTTGAGCTTGACATGCATGTAAGTGTGTTATGTGTCAAACATTAAAGTAATACATGTAACCTACAGGAAAAATACATTACCTTTGGATGATGGTAGTAATGATAATGTTGTATAACCTGCACACGAAAAAAAAATTGATGGTAGTATTGATAATATTGTATAACCTGCACACGAAAAACAAATCATGAATGAGGATTTGAACTTTTTAAAATCAAGAATGAAGATTCGAACTTTTGTGTTTGTGCATGTGATTTTGGCCGGTTTATATAGGCATGTATTAGGTCAAATCATAAATTATTCTTGCAACTTTTGCACTTCATCTAACCAAATTTTAATTATATATACTAAATATCATGTCTCTTCATCTAGCCAACTTTTAATTATATACTATATATCATTGAAGGCATATAATAAGTGAAGCAAAAATAGAGTCTCCTCATATTTTTTGGACATTTTTTTAGTAAATTTGACACAAAAAATGGAGCCTCTTCATATTTCTGTAATAAATTTCGAAGCATTAGGTTGTTGTACGCTATGCAATCTTGACGCCTCCGTATTCAATTAGAGGGGACAATCTTATAGTATGATAGATAGATGTGAGCTGTCCTGGACCATATATGCTTCGGTTTTAACACAATTTAAGTAGGAGATTGTCGGCTCAAGCTCCCTAAAAGCATAAACTAGCCTCCAAAAAGTTGAAAACTATTGTTATGACAATGCTAATGAGTTTTTTTTTTTTTTTTTTTTTTTTTTTTTTTTTTTTTTAAAGGGATTTTTCACTCTGGTAAAATTTATTACAAAAAAAAAAAACATTGAAGTACAAAGGATGAGAGTGACTTCCCTCATCTCAGTCTCTTAGACAATGCTAATGATGACAACAATTTTTGTGATCACCCCTGTCATATCAGGGGCATCTCAACTTTCTCTCTCTAAAATTAAACGTCAACCACAATTTACTAATAAGCCGACCGTTAAAAAAAAAAAAAAAAAAAAAAAAAAAAAAAAAAAAAAAAAAAAAACAACAACTACACACAGAACAAATTGAAAGTTTTGGTTGGGTAGCCAACCATAACTTTGATATGGTTAGGGAGAGACTCGGTTGCATTCAATTGTGCTAAGGATGGGAATACAATTGAGGTGCAACATACCATTACCATTGGCCTTAGAAAAAAAATTGTTTCCTTGTGATTGTATCTATTAAAGCAGAGCAATGTTACAATCACATAAAAACTTTCATAAAATTATCTACAAAATAATGTATCTAGAGGTGATTGGTTTAATCAATGAAAAGAGAGAAATTGTCACAACATCCACCAGTCACATGTTGACACATTTTGAAGATGATTTTGTGAAAGTTTGTTTGCGGATGTATCATGTTTGAGCATTAGTGCTTCAAGTCTTGAAGTACACGCAGCTAATCTAGCTTTAGTAGCTTGCCTATTTTTTATTTTATTTTTTTCAACTAAATATAGATTTGCATACTAGCTAGCAGCTGAATTAACTATTTTTTTAATAAACATAAATTATCCGTCTTCTCATCACTTTACTTGCAGCTAGACGTCAAGTTTACCTTATTATCAATTTAAATAAAATAAAATAAAAAAAAATAAAAAAAAAAAGTCTTCTCACTCTTACACCAAAAAAAAAGAGAAAGAAAATACGAATAGCTCTCGTTAACGCCATAGCATGCTGCGAATAACGCCCAACCCCTGTGCAATCTAACATCCTATAACGGCGCATGCCATATGTGATTTTGTTGCATATAACACTGCATTGGGCCCTCTAAAAGCGATAACTAATTCATATTGCCAACAGTCCTGTAGCTCGGTGGTACTATACTACTATGTGATAGTATGAGAAGCTCCTCAATACGTCGTGAGTTGAAGTCAAATGTGAATTATATATAGTGAGATTGTAGTGGATAGTTATTATTTCTCTACACAATGTAAGAAGAATGCGTTGGTTTGGTTATATTTATTTTAGGTCTCTTGAAACTGAATCTTATGAAGCAGTATTATAGATATAATTATAACATATATACATTTATTGGGCTATTTTGCCAAACCTCACATGCCCCCACTGTAGAAACCATTTAGGCCCGGTCGGGTTTGGGCGGGGCGGGTCGGGACTAACGACCGTTAGTTAATAACTAACGGCCGTTAGATATTTAACGCCTGTTAGCTAACGATCGTTATAACATATATACATTTATTGGGCTATTTTGCCAAACCTCACATGCCCCCACTGTAGAAACCATTTGGGCCGGGTAGGGTTTGGGCGGGCGGGTCGGGACTAACGACCGTTAGTTAATAACTAACGGCCGTTAGATATTTAACGCCTGTTAGCTAACGATCGTTATCTTTAACATTTTTTTTTTAAATCCGTACAAAATTGGTCCTTTATCTCAGAAGTTCGTTGCATATTTAGTCCTCTCATAATTTACATGATTGGTCCTTCATGTTATACGTCCATTGCAAAGTCAGTCCTTAGTCATTAAATTGACGTTAAGTAACTACTGGCCGTTATTACACTTTCCCTATTCGGAAAACACCCCGCGGTTTTCCAACTAGTTTTCTCTATGAGACAACAATCCACTTAAAATTCAAGTACGAGATGCAGTAGTTAATGAAGAAATACTACAACAAAATGTAAACAATAATAAAGTAATTTTAACTCGTTTATCAATTATCACACACGTTTGTTTTCCGACGAGATTGGGCGATTTTATTCTTGTAAAATGAATTTTACTAACTTAAAAACAAAATTATTAGACTCATGCTAATGGGAATAGCCTCCCAACCACAACATCATAAAAGTAACGCGTTGCCCCATTAGCTCACCCCAACACGACGCGTCACCAAGCAACTATTTCAAAGTTATGGTTGCTCAGCTGATCGAAACATTTGCAAGATTTGTGTGTGTAGTTTTTTTTACTTGTTTTATGGAGTATGTTTTTTGTTGTAGTTTTTGGGGTTGTTTTTGTTGTCACCACTAGCTAGTTATTGTTGAGGTGGAGTTGTGGAAAAAGAAAGCTGGGTAACGCTGAGATAGAACGGTTGATTTTGTGAAAATGATGTTCGCATCAGCATTAGTCTTACATTGAAATCTACCTAGAGAAAGGAAATTATTTTTTAGTTAAACTTGGGAGAAAAAGTTATATCTTGGCGACCAAAAAGGATACATTTGACCGACAAAACCCAAACGACAAAACGTACACTGTTACTAATAAATACTAGCAAACAATTAAAAAAGCAACTCATTCCAAAGCCCAAACAGTAACCGATATACAATAACCAATGCACAACAAGCATGCATGAAGTACACGTTATTACAAAAGCCATAATCTGGACTAAGCAAGTTTTCCTCTGGAAACAAAAATAACCAACTGGGCCCAGCCCCACATTCACCTCGTAAAACCATGTACAAGGCCAGCAGGTCTGTCAGTAACATTGAGACGCCACGAAAGAAACGGAGAATCTATGTCGTCCACGTCATCAATGAACTTAAATTCGTTTGCTGATGGTGAGTAATATGAAGCTTGCAGTTTATGAGTGGTTTGTGTGTGGTTTGTAACCCATGGGTTTCCGTTTATCATTGGTTGGTGGTGGTAGTGTTGATGTGTCTCCGCCGTGTCGGCGCCGCCGGTGGCTGCTGCGGTTGCTCGTCTCTCTTCTTTCTTGAACCTTATTCCACATGCATTGCAAAGTGACTGCAAATTCAGTTAACAAAAAATGTGTTAAAAAGAAGCAGTCTCAAAATCTAGGTTTTGTTGTTGTGTTACGAAACTATGGTTTTACTTATATATATCAAGCTTTTGTGGACTTAAAACTTGGTAATTTGCATGCAATATGTTACAAAACGTAAAATGACGAGCTACATATCTCAACCGGTACATGGTTTTTAATCGCTAGTGACCATTAAACTTTACTTTTTCGACAAAACAATAAGCTAACTTCAATATATACTGTATTTAAACTGAACATAACATCTTGAACCTAACAAGTGATACTAAGTAGCTAGTACAACTTTTTACTTGCAAAGTAATGTAAGTATGAAAATGAAATATACTACAATTGACTACTAGTATAATACGGAGTAGTCACTTTTACTCTTAACAAAATATCACCTACTGTTTCTCAAAAGTTAAAAACATGCCATATAAAATTGAAATGACATTAAACTATATACCTTAGGGCCTCGTGGGCCATTTCTCCAAAGAGGTGTAGAAGTAGTGTCACAATTAGCGCACCTTCGGGCTAGAAGATTGTCAGGCACAACTCCGCCATGGTTCACTTTCTGAGAAGGTGAAAGCGTGGCGGAGTTATGCAAAATGTCCCAACAAAAATTAGTAGACCAATTAGCAGAAGGTCTTCTTTCAAGCACCCTTTCGTAATCTCGAGTGGCTGGTGTACCTAGAGAAAGTGTACAATCAACTGCTGAAGAAGTAGCTGACTCTTCATAAGGCATTGAAAACATCATAGCATTATTTGAACCACTACCACACCTATACATTATTTCTTTAGCTAGTGTAATATTTTGTTTAAGGTGTTATGCACTTATGCTAGCTAGTGAGTTTATATGGAAGTGTGTACGAAAATGTTATGATGGAAGAGGTTGAAAATGAATTATGAGATACGATATATAAAGGAGTTGAGGTAGGGTAGTGTGGTATAAGAAGATGAAATAAGAGTCAAGTAGTTGACAGTGAAGCACGTTGTGGTGAAAGAGGTTACTTTATAAAGAGTACGTTTCATTTGTATTTATAGAACAGTTAGGGGGACCTACGTCTCAAAAAACACCCCGATTTTGGGGAAAGAAATCTATGCTTGTACACTTTCTCATCATTATGACATGTTATGCGAATCTCGACGAAAAGTGATTATGCTTTACAAATTATCATAAACGACCCTTCAAGTAAATGACGGAAGATGATGAAATGATCTTGTAGAATGAAAATCTAGTGTAGGCTGTAGAGTTCCTTCTGTTTTCCTTTGAGAATCAAAGAAGAAATTCATTAAAAACACAACCTAAATAAGGCAGTGAAAATTTAGTGTAGAGTTTCTTGAAGACGTCCAATTATTAATATTTGAGTTTTGTAGAAATTTATTTTACCCAACGGACCGACTACATTCGGTTCGGTCCTTGGTCTAGGCTTTTTGGTTAATTCGGTCTTCGATCCGGTCCGGACCGACCAAAAAACCGAAAAAACTTGCCAAATCTTGCTTATTTGGACCGGACCGAGACCGGACCGACCACATTTGGTCCGGTCTCAGTCTATGGTTTTTCCTTAACTAGGTCTTCGGTCCGGTCCGGTCTTGGCCGGTCCGGTCCGGTTTTTGGACCGTGATCACCCCTAACTAGTAACGCGGATGTTTTCCATTTTTCCTCAAATATAATTTCCTCCCAGCACATATGGTTTAATTTTCCAAACAAAACCTCAAATTCGTACAATATCAGTTTAAGCGTTCATCAGTTTAAGCGTTCATCTTTTCTAAGAAACCACTTTTACATGTGCTACTTGGATTGTCTTATTCGGCTTTCAAACTTACTGTCTCCAAAAGGTTTCATTCTTTGATCAATCCTGCATCTTTTTGTTGTCGGCTGACTCTTCTATAAAGATCAAATCGCATGCAATGAGGACATGTTCCAATGACCTTTAACCATAATTTGTGACTAAACTCATGATCTGCCTATTTCTACAGAAGCCCTTCTTGGCTGGTCTTACTAAACGTTTGCACGGATTGATGCCACTTATGTAATCCACAACGCTATCTATTTCAAATACCTTGTTGTTTACATAATATTACGGGGTAACTTGATTCATAAAAGCTAATATCATACAATGGTCTATATATGACTACAATAGAACACTAAGATACAAACAAGACATGGAAGTGACCTAACTAGTACGGCCTATGAACCTCTAAGCATATCATCTCGAACTCATAATGATATATCAGGATGCCTTGACAGTTTGAAAAAACAAAATCCAAACTAAAAACAAATGTTGAGTGACGTGTTCGAGAGTGTGATTCAATGTTAACCAAAGTTTCAATGGCGCAATTTAAAATGTCAAACTGAATAAACAAAATCAGATTTATAATCAGAGCATAATTAATCGAGTCATAATCAAAACGGACATAAGCATAGGATAATAATACTAAACCATACATAAAAATAGTATAATCAAACATAGCCATGAAAAAAAAGCAGAAATGACCATAGTAAAATCCAATGGAACTAGATGCATAATCAAATGGAACAAGAGTCGGATATGACAAAACCAACGCATAACCAGACATAACTATGGCACTATCAAATAAAATCATAACCGAATCATAGCAAAACCAAAGTTGAATCGGAAAACCATAGTAATATCGTAATGGTGCCAAATAAAAGCATATATTAAAACAACGCATTTTATGATCAAACAAGCAGCGTTGAATTGTACAAAAACACATGAATAAATCTAGAACAAAGCAATAATTTAGGGTTTTGGTGAGGCCTACATAGTCAACAAAGCAGGCACAACAAAAAATAAACAAGTAAATACCATATGGCAAAACCTTATTATCAATATCTAATATCAGTAATGTTATGTAAACCTAAACACATAACAAGGCTGTGTATAGAACACTTACTTAATCACGTGAGATGTAAGTTTCGCTGCTGACTATTGTGAGTATGAATTCACCTTATTATTTCTTATTTTTGACATGTTTAATAGATCAACGGTTGTATGGGAAGAATCCCTTGTTGGTTGCATCAGGGTATCCATTGGTACTGCACAAGTAGAACTAGAGCAATATCATGTGAGAATTGGAAAACTATCAAGCAATTAAGCTTAACCAGGAACCCTTACTTGGCTAGGAATTCTATTGACCATACCTCGTTTTCGATCGATTTAAGGTTTATGGAAGAGAGGGGATTTCAAATTTAGGGTTTATGTGTAATATAATAAAGCTATACGGGCTTGACCCAATACAAACTATGCTAAATACCAATAATAGTCCACTAACAATGTGGAGTTACGGAATCCTAATTGATGTGTCTTGTATTACAAGCTATATTATGGTAAACATGCTTGACCGAATTGTACCTGACAAATATTTATAGATAAATTAGCCTAATTATGAAATCACCTTATTATTTCTTATTTTTGACATGTTTAATCGATCAACGGTTGTATGGGGAGAATCACCTTGTTGGTTGCATCAGGGTATCCACTGGTACTGCACAAGTAGAACTAGAGAAATATCATGTGCGAATTGGAAAAATATCAAACAATTAAGCTTAACCAGGAACCCCTACTTGGCTAGGAATTCTATTGACCATACCTTGTTTTCGATCGATTTAGGGTTTATGGAAGAGAGGGGATTTCAAAATTAGGGATTATGTGTAATATAATAAAGCTATACGTGCTTGACCTAATACAAACTATGCTAAATACCAATAATAGTCCACTAACAATGTGGAGTTACGGAATCCTAATTGAGGTGTCTTGTATTACAAGCTCTATTATGGTAAACATGCTTGACCGAATTGTACCTGACAAATATTTATACATAAAATAGCCTAATTCACTCACTGAATAAATAGTGAGTATGTTACTCACTGGAGACTCATTGAGTATTCTACTCTCTGATAATAATAAAAGAGTAAGTCACTCTCTGATAACAATAAGAGAGTAAGTCACTCCCTGATACATTAGAGAGTAAGACTACTCTCTGATGATATTTAGAGAGTGTAACTCACTGATAAAAGAAATCAGTGAGCGTTGTATAAAGCTCAATCAACAGACAAGCTTTAGGGATGTCGAAGACCAACTGAAGAATCACTTTATAAGTTGATGCAGTGTTAGTGAGTAAAGTACAAGGAGCTACAAACAACACCAGGGCCACTGAGATTTGACAAATGTCTCTCTGACTCTGAAGACCTATCTCTGATAAACAAATATGATTTTTTTTTTTTTTTTGGGGGGGGGGGGGGGGGACTTTCTTTTGAAGACAAAGCCAAAAGCAAGTATAATAAAGTCAAACAAGTACAAGGAGTTAGTATAAAGTTGGGAACAGTTGTCAACATTGTTCATAAAGTATGGTTGTTGCCTTTTCAAAAATGGAAACACCATTAGATGCATGACACGTCTCAACAACCATCACATGTTACCCTTATTTTACCACATATATAAAGAATGCTTGTAAATAGAGATAGGTAGTGATTCTAAACAAACACAACAAATAATACATAGTATTATAGTTGATAGGATCCTCTTCTCCTAGGAATATTCAAAGCAAAACTAGCTGCTTGTGGTGTTCTTATTAGGAGAGTTTCATTTGTCACTACATCGGGATAGTGTTCCGCAAACTATTCCTTGTAAATCTTTGATTCATGTATAATAAGATTTATTAATGTTAAAAAGTACAAATGGTGTTATTAGTTGTTAAGTGGGTTCTAAATAAGCTTTTTTTTTTTTTTTTTTTTTTTTTTTTTTTTTTTAATCATCATTCATGGTTTTCTCAAATTTTTGGACCAACAAGTGGCGCGCCAGGTAGGGGACTTCTTGAGAAGATAAGCATAAGGACTTATCAAAAGACGAGAAAGTAACATTTTTTGTACAAATATAGTTGTCAGCACTGGTAAACCAAAAGTCTGATTAACCTAGCAAAATATGCACGTGCTATCTATTACAAGTTGGCAAACTACTGTACCCATGTGCATCCACAATACCATTCTATTTAAACGAAAGATTGTAAATGGGATAAGCAGAGATCGTAAACAAGCACATAAAGTAATACAAAGTAATATAGTTGATAGGATCCTCTTCTCATAGGAACGAACTAAGCAAAACTAGCTGCCTCTTGTAGTTCTAATAGGAGTGTTTCTTTTGTCATCAACCGAAATAGTGTGTCGTAAACTATTCCTTGTAAAACTTTGATTCATTTCCAACAAGATTTATAAACGTTCAAAAGTACAAATGTTGTTATTGTGGTTTTTGGTGAACTTGTTGTTATTCTTATTATTAGTAGTAAGGTATCATCATTTGCTCAAACTGCATGGACCAACAATGCTATAATTAGGATTCTTAGTTTATCCCTGAATCCTTCAACTTGATAACTGATCAAAGTTAATCCTTATTTGAATATGTTAATCGATTCAATGCACGTACACATATTATAAATAAGGAGGTGATTGGCACACTCCTAAAATTTATTGGGACACTCCATTGTACAAGCAGTTTATATTTAATGTACAACTGTCTATTGCATACAGTAGAGTGTCCAATAAATTTTAAAAATGTGCGAATCATTTCCCTTATAAATATATGTGTTTATTTTTCACATACTAAAGTATATATATTTATCCCATATAGGTATCCCATACTTTATTTATTATGGATAATTACACTAATACACAGTGACAATTATTCTCATTTCTATTTCATTTTCTATCTCTTTTACTCATTCTTATTAACCTGTTCTATTTAGTGTGACCCAGTGTGACTTTTATACGAGTACGAGTTGTGAAATTCATTATTCCTATGCACATAACTCCTTCAAACAATTGAACAATGAATAACCATGACATGACTTAAACGTGAGATAAAATATGTGAAACCAATAACTACCTAAGCAAACTCTAAATAAACAAAGCAAAACCAATCAGAACAAGCCAAGCGAATCAATCTAACCAAACATAACTTACCCAAACGAAACAACATCAAACAATGTCACATTGAATGGTGGCTTTAATGTCAAACTTTTGAATCAGTACTATGTTTATGTAAAAATACGAGTTTGAAAAAGGCCAAATGTTTGTGTTATAGTATTTTACGAATTAATGATTATAATACACATCACATAAAGTTAAAATATCTCAGAATAAATAAACTTGAACAGTTTCATAATACATATTTCACAACGAGTCCAAAAATATATCAGCATGTTTTGTTCTTCATGTGTTATTAAAATACAGTCAAGTGGTTAAAGTTGTACTACTAATAGTAAATGAAATGAAAATGATGCAGTCGACTGGAAAAAGATAGGGAATGGTCAACATATGGCACGTGACCAGGGGTAGCATGCAGTACGTCTCCAGGGATCTGCTCTTCTTCGATCACGAGGCATGCTCAAATTTATAATCGGTAAATGAGTTTTTGAAAGACAATAATTAACTAATTGAAAAAAATGTGTGTTTTTTCTGTCTGCTAACATAAGAAGAAGAAATAAACGCACTTATTTCATTTCTAAATGAGTTTTTGAAAGACAATAATTAACTAATTGAAAAAAAAATCAATATATGAGTTGAGATCCATGAAGAACCCCTCCTTGCCATAGATCCAATCAACAAATCATAACCATACAATCTAATTTGATCCAATGGCTTATATTAGATGTAATATTTACACTAGAGGGGCAAAAAAGGCAATTACATAATAAAAAAAAATCATTAACCTCATTCTTCAAAAAAAAAAAAAAAAAACACACACACCGGTGTGTTTTTTTACATCCTCTTCTCCAACGATGCGTTCTCCACCTCCACCTCCACCGTCCACCTCCAACCGTCCACCACCTCTACCGTCATCTCCAACCGTTCACCACCTCCTCAATCGTCATAATAGATAGTTACTCGATCAAAAACCTTCAATTCGAAAAGATTAAGATCTGTAATCGATCAAATTCTTCACGGACCAGTGGGTAGCAGGTAATATGAACCTTTTGTTTTTTCTTTAATTTTACATACCTTTTGTGTTTATCGCGTGTGGAATGTTGTGGCAATTGATCATGGGAGATTGGCTCATTGTAATGTGGTGAAATATGGGTGGATGGTGGGTGAGTATGTTAGGCATTCGTTGATTAGTATGTATGCGCGGTGTGGGGAATTGGGGGTGTGCACGTAAGGTGTTTGATGAAATTACTGACAAGAATCATATGCATCAGAAAGAGGTTTGTAAAAAGATATATATGTAGCCACTACTTTGATTGACATGTATGCTACATGCCAATTACATGTGATTGACATGTATGCCAATTCAGGTTAAGTTCTATCTATGGGTCAAATTATAGCTAAATGATGTGGGTAGAAGTAAACGAAGCTAAGTTTATGAAATTATAGCTAAATGAGTCCTACTACTGAAGCATCCTTGTAAAAAATTTAAGTTTTCGGAAACATGAGTACGTTTGGTCGGTGTCTGAGTTTTATCAACATGAATAGGGTATATCTAAATGCTTGTCAATATCCCTGTCGAATTCGGCGTCTGAGATTTTGTGAGTGATGTACTGATGTATTTGATGTACTTTGTTTATAAGTGGATTCACATAGAATCATATATGATTCTTGTGGAATCATATATGATTCTTGTGAAATCATATATGATTCTAGTGAAAATCACTATATTTCAGCATCAAAAGGGTGGAACAGATGCAAGTGAACAAGCGACTAACACAAGAATTCTTGCTGCACAAGAGCCTAGAACTGATGCAGGTGAACAACAAACAAGAAATGTCACAGCTAAAAAAGCGAATAACGCTTCTTGAATAACAATTTATTTAAATTTGTTTATTATTATTGCACTGTTGGAAAAGTGTTATGAGGATCTTAATTCAACTATGTTTAATTGAATACCTTTTGTTTGATATTTCAGCAGATTTGATATGATTCTTGAACAACAATTTATTTAAATTTGTTTATTATTATTCTGTTTTATACATTCTGTAAATAAAAAAAGAAAAAAAAATCATATATAATTCTTGTAGAATCATATATGATTCTTGTGAAATCATATATGATTCTTGTGAAATCATATATGATTCTAATGAAAATACTATATTTCAGCATCTGTGACGACACTAAGGCCGACTTTATACGCACATGAAGAAACTCCCGGGGGATCTGTTAATTGGGAACCTGTTGTTGATGATATTTATTTACCTGTTGAGGGGGAAAAGTTTAATAAGATAGAGGAATGTGTTGAAATGTACAACAAATATGCTGAAATAACACTTGAAGAAACATCTAAGCAGAAAAGGAAATGTGGATTTTGTGGTGAGAAGACTAACAAGCACACCAAGTTGACTTGGCCATTGAATCCAACGTATATTGCAAAACTTGCAAGAATTGCTGCTGCACAAAAGGATGGAACTGATGCAAGTGAACAAGCAACGGGAAATGTCGCAGCTGAACAAGCAACTAACACTTCTTGAATATCAATTTCTTTAAATTTATTTATATGTTTAATTCAACTATGTTTAATTTCTTGAAAATGCACTGTTGGAAAAGTGTTATGAGGATCTTAATTCAACTATATTTATTTGAATTTTTTTGGAAAAGTGTTGAAAAACTGTTGGACAAGTGATTCTGAATATATGTGAGGATTACTATGTTTACTTTTAACACATAATCATGTATGATTCACACAGAATCATGTATGATTCACATAGAATCATGTATGATTCACAATATACTACCCATTAGAAAAATATAAGATAAACTTAAAACATATACTACCCATCAGAAAAATTAAAACATACATCAAAACTTGTTCAATACTACCATTTCATTACCCATCAGAACTTGTTCAATACTACCATCAGTTTACAAAATATACTACCATCAGATTTTACCAAAATACATCAGTTAACTACCATTAGTACGCAATCAAAGGGGCCCATCTATTTATCAACATCCGTTTACCCAAAACTACCATTAGTACACAATCCCTTGACGACATCTATTTATCAGGTTTAAGCACATCTTCTTTAAGAACGACTTTTTCTGGATCACGATCGGCCCTGTTCTTGATTGCATTCACAATAATCGAGATCCTTGTTTGTTCATCTATCTCCTGGAACTTGAAAGCCAAATCATACATCTTTTGTGAATGCAAATTCAACTCATACAACATAATCTTGGTAGCAATTTTGAACCTCATTCGCCTCAACAACGAAACCTGCATATCTGATTCATTTGTTATCTTCTCTTTAGGCTTATGTGCAAAAGTTTTTGATCGACCTGCATAAAAATTTTAAATGTTAATAACCATAAAATAATCTAACACAATCATATATGATTCACATAGAATCATATATGATTCATACAGAATCATATATGATTATGTGTGAATCATATATGATTCTATGTGAATCATATATGATTCTAACAAAATCCACTTATAAACAAAAAACATAATATACATCAGTACATCAAATGAATAAGCTAAAAAGGGCACAAGCAAATAAGGAATAAGCTAAAAACTACTAAGTCCTAACCTAAATCATCTATCTAAACTGAATAAGCAAATGAATAAGCAAAAATCAATCAAGAGCTTATGAATTATTGATTTTTATTGAAATTTATAATAGCTTTTCATAGCTCATTCTCACCCTTTTTAACTCACTGCATCAGCAGCCCTAATCTCTCAGCTCATCTTTTTCTCGCTCACTTTTTGGCTTATCCACTTGTTCCAATTTCATGATTTTTGTTTCTATTTACTCTATATTAGCAACCCAATAACTATCATACCAATTTTTAGCTTCTATGGGCTTAAACTGAGCTAATGAAAATTCAAATCTAAAAGCAATTTTGGGCATATGCTAAAGTGGTGCAGGGCTGCTGTTCTAAGGGGGCATGTTCAAGTGTTTCCCCCTCTGTCCACCCAACATGTCATTGCTATTTGGTTTCATCTTCAAGTGTTACACATGTGATGCATAAAAACGTTCGTTCATACAGATAAGTTGTACAGATAGAGACAGATACATTCAGGTAAATGTTGGTGACCTATATTGCTGTTACACTAGGATTTGACATACAGACAACAGAACGGACATCCAGAAGTATGACCTTGACAAGAAGATCAACTGTGTAAAAGGCTAAGAGAGTCAACCAGTCAGGCTCCCACGTTGCAAACATACACAATTGGTTTTAAAAACCTTATGATTTTAAGAAGATAAGCCACAGAAGGAAACATAAAGCATAAAGCAAGACAAAGATGGTTAATGCATTAACATCTATCAATAGGCGAAAGGAAGGTAACATAGTTCAGTTGCTCTCATACAATCAGAATATCATTTAAGACAAAGAATCATATATGATCCCATCAGAATCATATATGATTTTCCTTTAATCATATATGATTCTATGTGAAATCATATATGATTCTACACATGTCTGCATGAACTTTTGAACAGCTTAAAACAAGCAGATTTGCACACAGATTAGAACAAGTAGTTGTTGGTGGAAATGATTGAAACTTGAAACAAGTAAACTTAGCAATATGAATTTTACTAACAAAAACTTTCAAACCATAACAACTCCAAATGACCACCCAAACTAGCTAATGAAACAGGTTGGTTAACAAGCATATGCACCAGATGTTGACTATTTATTGTGAACACTAAGTTTGACAAAATTGGATTTCAAATGATCAATTCTCAAAAAAAAAAGTAAAGTAAAACTGTTAAAACACTTGATACATTAGCTTGAACACATTAAGCAACAAATCACAGGTTCACAGATTCACTTGAACACTTATACCAGCAGATATGGAAATTACAAGCTATCATTGACTTTTTAACTAATAAACTACCATTATTTCACTTGTAAAAGTAAACAACCAGAATCATGTATGATTCTACCAGAATCATGTATGATTCACATTGAATCATATATGATTCATATACATCACACTTACCCTTACAGCAATATCAAAAAAGGCTTGATGAGTATTAGGACGTCCTATAATTAAACTCCACAAAAGAGCCAAGACCTTGGTAGAATCATGTATGATTCTACCAGAATCATGTATGATTCACATTGAATCATATATGATTCATATACATCAGTACATCAGTTTAGATTCTAACAAAATACATTAGTATATCAGCAACAAAATCCTAACAACTTTCACATTAATCAGTTAATTATCATTACTAGCAGTATTGATAATGACATATCTATGAAGAATCACTAATAAGAGCGTAAAACCTAAAAAGCTAACGACACTTGAAGAACTTACCATAATGTGCATTAGTTTTTGAGCTTTTTATCGACAAACCACGCCGCCATCTCATTTTCAGCATCAATCTGACAACTTGATCATCAAACTAACAGATAATCAAAATAAACAAAATTAGGTCAAAATCATCAAAATGGGGGATTTCTCAAAACCTAACGAAAATCAAATTAAATCATATCATTGTGTGCGCAATGATAAGATGAATCGAATGATGGTTTTGGATTTGAAATTCGTTAAGAAATGAGACGAGAAATTAAGGAAATGATGAGTTTTAGTAATGGTGGAAAGGATGGTTTGAAAGAGCGTATCTCTTTGAATGAGATGGTTAGGAGAAAAAAGAGAGGTAAGGAATGACCATGTTGCCCTTTTCATTATTATTAAAAAAAAAAACTAACAAAAAAACAAATTAATCTAACGGTTGGGAGGAATAGAAATGGACGGACGAGATGAATGGATGGGATCTTTGGTAAATCTTAGATCTACATGGAACTTTTGGCTATGGGCTAATAGATTTGATCCGGAGGTTTTTTTATTTTTTTATTATTTTTTTTTTGAACGGACATATCAAGAGTTTGTGTTGTTCTGTGTTATCCTACGATAAGTGTTTATAAAGATTAGTATAACTTAATTATATAGTTAAATTTATCAAGATCATACCCTTTTAGAGCTTGTAAATAAAACCTTTAACAACTGAATCATAATTTACTCGAGAAAAAAATGTGTGTGTTCCCCTCTTAGGTATTGGGGTGTTTTGTTCAGTTTTATTTACTTTCATATACTAAGGATAAAGGCTTTTCATGTTTATATTATTTAGGGAGACAAAGTGATCTGGTCCATACATATATGCACGATCTAGAGGAGGTGTCGTCGTTACTGACTAGTGACTCCGAACCCTTTCCGTTGTCACTCCAAAATATGTGCCTAGTGAAATTTGTGGTCTAACCGAGGTATCATCGTGATTGACCACCCTAAGATATGTACATAATGAAATTTAAACATGAGATCATTTGTGAGAATACCCAGATGTAAGTTAACATAGTGGTGGTTTTCAAAACTTGAAAACCCCAATAAGCTCATTTTTTAGAGCTTGTGAGTTACGTTTATTAGCTAAACTTATAACTTGTGTTATTATGTAAGCCCATAGACTTATGTTGACAAACTCGCGAAAATTGAGTTCGTAGGCTTTTTCAAATTCGAGTAAGTTCAAACGAATGAGCTAGAATATATATGCAAAATGTAAGATAAGTACATCAGACACAGATATTGTGTTCTTAATTAGATCATATGATATCTAGTTCATGTGAATTTTGCATGATACACGTGAATAAAGAACTTCCATACCAGTGAATCTTCAAAAGAAAATGAATTCTAATACGTAAAGTTGCATGTATATCATAGAATAAAATTTGTAATGTAAAGTATGTTTGGAATTTGGTGAGAAAACCATACAATAATTTAGAGATGGGCATATATATATATATATATATATATATATATATATATATATATATATATATATATATATATATATATATATATATATATATATATATATATATATATCCAGAAGACATGCAGAGGGGTGTCAAATCGGTTTCAGTTACTCTTCTTTTCAACAAAAAATAAAAAGTTGTTGGAGGAGCCCAACCCCCAGTGAGTGTCCGTACTATCCTCATCACGTGAAATACCAGTGGTTGGCTAGCTCATCAAGGGTCCCGACCCCTGCCCCAACATATCTACGTTTATCAAAATGACCCATGGTCTAACTATATGGTCATTCGGTTTTACAAATAGTTTTACAGGTTAAAGAGTGATGATATTGAGATTCAAAACATATACTTAAGCAAATGCCTAGCGGAGTTGGTCAGGGGTCTCTTCTCATGTGAGAGGTCTCGAGTTCGAGTCTTCCCGTGATATTTCCTCTTGTAGGAGTATGAGAGTGGACTCTCACTAACTACACTAACTATGGTTGTGTCGAGAGTCCGTATTATACCTCATGCGGCCCTTCCCAATGACCACACCTCGGTCAAAGTTTAGTTGTTTCGTGCGAACCAGAGAGAATTATGATTAAACTCATGATCTATTTCGCAAAAGCCTTCTTTTCTATGGCTCCACAAAGACGTTAAAGTTGCCGTCTATGAGTTTGTTGATCTTGTTGTGTCGCATATGTTTTCCTCACAAGAGTCACTTTTCATTAATAACTCTATCAATATCACTCTGACTAACATAAAATGAGCTTGAGTATCCCCACAAGAATGCTGCAATATACTTAGAAAGAGTACGTCTTAAAACGATTTAACAAATGAGCTTTTTCCGTTCACGGCATTGGGGAGGTGAGTTTTCGATCTCAGATGCACATAGTCTAACCGAGGTCTCAATGTGACTGTTCTAACCCTTTCTAGGGTCACCCCAAAATGTACAATTAGTGGAATACTAATCAAAAATATAAATTCAGAATTCGTGACAGATAAGTTGTTAATGATTCAATCTAACATGGAGCACTAATGACAAAGTTACCACTTAACAAAGCTTGCTCATTCTATAGTTGCAAAAGCCCCTATTTTTCTAACGCAATATATTATTACTCGTGTAAGTTTTGACCGTTTTAAAATACAAAATATGAATCAAGTAAAAAACAAAAAGAGTCATAGACACAAGAGAGTCTAGAGATTGGTGAGTTTTTTGGAGCAACGATTTCCAAAAGATGCCCTCTTTCTCCACGAAGGTTTTTGTAGTAACCGAGGGTATAATCGTCGTTTTTGGTGTAATCATTTTAACCCCCACGGATGTTCACCGTCCCAACAATATTCCCTACCCCTGCCTGCCTGCAGATCTTACTGTCTTTTTCATTTCTTTATAGCTAATTTTTTATGTTACCGATGCTAATTTTAACCTCATACGTAGAATCCACGAAACATAAAGTTGTTACGGGAGTTGGGTTAGAGATTGCATACTTGTTGAAATAAATATAAAAGATTTGGACCATCATTTTGGATATTTTAATATAATTGGATTAACTTGTTTGACCAATTTCATTTTAATAAGACATCATTTAGGCTTGGACGTGCAGAGTGCATATCTATTTGAATTTATTATGATCTTAGGGGCGAAGCCACTAAGGGACGGGGGTCCGAGGGCAACACCCCTGGGAGCAGGGTCCAAGGGGCAGCGCCCCTGGCTGAGATCGAGCTGCCAGGTCAGCTGGAAATTTTTTTATTTCCATTAAGTTGTTATGTTAAAAGTTTCTTAGAAAATTAAATTTTCGAAAATTGAGGGACTAAATTTGACAACTTGAAAAACTACCCAACAGGCGGTTATTATATCCCTAATCCCGTTTTTGATAGATATACGTTTTTCTTGGTCATTCAGTTTTCTCTGGTTCATAAAAATCTCAAACAAAAATCATATAAAACGTTCTCAATCTCTGAATTGTATCCGATTGAATAATTCGGGAGAACCACCGAATTGATTCGATCTGAAAGTGTTCACACGCCTTTCAGAGATTCAAACATATCCGGTTGTGTTCGTTACTGTTATCTCCTACACATCATACTCGTATTAGTACTTCGTTAGTTTGAAATATGTACAAGAGGAAAAAATGTTAGTGATTTAGATGGTTTCTTTATAGTCGTTTGATAGACAAATAAGCATGCCTGTCTTGCTTCAAACATTTATTAATAACATTATTTTTAATAATGAAACTTGAAGTTTTCAGGGAACACCGTGTCACGAGACTCTAATAAAATTTTGCACCGTAACCTAATTTTCGAGAATTATACTTAATTCTCCGAAATGCACCAATCCTAATCTTAATGCATTAAGTTTGTAGCTATTGTTTAGTTAATCTATCAATAAGTAGGTTGTGAATTCAGTTTTACTAAACTCGATTATTTTTATTGAAAATCATACCGTTTTATTAATCATTTTTCTTTGTACTCCAATTACAAAATATTTGGGGTTATTAGACACAAAAGTTACTAAAGTTTGACAAAAAATGCGATTTAGTTACTATTGTTTTTTTGGTTATAAAGAGGTAACTTAAGTAAACGGGTTTGTCATTTGGGTTACTCAAAGATTAAACATGTTACATAAATGTTACTGCGAGGGTGGGCAACCGGCTGATTACCGGTTCCCCTTGTCCACGTCAGCATCATAGTTTAAAATGTTACAAGAAAGTTACTATAGTTTACGGGTTTATTAAATATGTTACTGAACCTTAACAAAAAGTAACTACGCGTTTTTTTTTTTTTTTTTTTTTTTTTTTTTTTTTTTTTTTTTACATTTTTCTCCTTCACATATCTTTGTATATTTTCGTACATTTCTATCCGTTTTTATATGTTTATGTACGTTTTTCTCTCTTGTCGTACTTTCTTTACATTGTTTTATGTTTATGTACGTTTTTCTCTCTTGTCGTACGTTTTTCTCCAGTTTCATACGTTTTTGTCCATTTTTGTACGTTTTCATCTGTTTTTCGTATATTTTCAAACATTTTCATAGGTTTTCATAATTTTTTTATTACATTTGTGTACGCTTTTATACGCTTGTGTACGTTTCATACGTCTTTTTACGTTTTCATACTAGTTTTACGTTTTTCTATGTTTTATACGTTTGTATGTTTTATACTTGTTATATTTTATATGTATGTAAAAATGTGTATAAAAACGTGTATAAAAAGTGTATAAAAATGTGTGAAAACGTGTAAAAACAAACAAAAACGTATGAAAATGGAAAAATCGTAAGAAAAACATAAAAAATGTCTGAAAACGAGATAATTAAGTACAACACCAAGAGCTAAAAGCCAAGTGAAATTACAAACAAAACTGATCCATCAAGAGATTATTTGTTGGAGTCATTGTTTAGGGGCAGTTTGGTAAAACACAATGATTTATCGCTGAATGATATAAAAACCTGAATGATTCAATGGCTCTTAATAAAACTGTGCTGAACGAAAAGAAAGTGTTTGACAAGTGCCTTGAACGAGTGACTCCAGTAATAAAAAAAAGTTACATATTTAAATTTATAATAATACTTGATTAATGATAAGTAGTTCATGGACGAATTAAAAAATTTATTAGTGTGAATTTATAATTGGATTGTATATTTTTCTTCTGATATGGATAAAGGCCATGACCAACTCAAGATGTATATGTTGTAACCCCATTAGGTCTACCGCCTACGTTATAAATTTATAAACTTAAAAAGGCTTCATAAAATTACAAGTTATTATATGAACAAATGAAAATAATGGCAAAAGAAAGAGTATCACTAATGAATGATTTAGAGGCCCATCCTATGTAAAACCACTAAGAGGCACGTTGAATGATAAAGAGGTAAAGGAATATTTATCAAACGATCAAGCTTTGACCAATTCAGACTTTGGGTGCTTAACCAATTCATTAAAAACAACCCTTTAGATTTTAATTTTAAAAGAGTATTTTGAGGATTAAAGGTGTGCTTGGTTCAAACTCAGAAAATAGAAAGGGAAATGCAATAATAATGGTAGGGAATGGCCCATGGTAATGTGTCATCGCATTATACTTTATCAAGCATCTTTTTTTCATTATCTTTTTCATTCCTCACCTCCCGATAACCCCTACTAAGCATACCCTAAACATTGCTAATTTTTAATGAAGGAAAAAATATTTTTGATTTATATCTAAACAGACAAAAATGTTACTCAAGTTTATCAAAAATTGCGATTTGGTTACTAAAGTTTTTTTGGTTACAAAGAGGTTACTCAAGTTTGGTCACCGGTTAAATAAGTTGTATGTTTTAACCTTCTACTATAGTTTTTTTTCGTTAATTTCAAAAATGGTCCCTCAGACTAACTGTCGTTAGTTTTTTCCGTTAGCTAACGGCCGTTTGCAACAAACATTTGCATTGTTAGTCCTTTATCCTAACGACCGTTTATACTTAACTCAAAATTTGGTTTTCATACATTTTTGTCCGTTTTTCTTACGTTTTTTGACCCTTTTTTACGGGTTTTCCGTTTTATACGTTTTTGTTCGTTTTTATACGTTTTCGCCCATTTTCTTACACTTTCATCCGTTTTTCTTACGTTTTGCCTGTTTTCCTTACGGTTTTTCCGTTTTCATACGTTTTTGTCCTTTTTTCTTACGTTTTTTCCGCTTTTAAATGTTTTCTGTCCGTTTTTATACATTTTCGCCCAGTTTATTACATTTTCGTATGTTTTTCTTACGATTTTATCTGCTTTTCTTACTTTTTTCGTTTTCAGACATATTTTTCATTTTTTTCTTACGTTTTTTTTTCCGTTTTCATACGCTTTGTTTGTTTTTACACGTTTTCACACATTTTTATACACTTTTTATACATGATTTTATACACCACATACGCATAAAACATACAAAGGTGTAGAAAAACGTAAAACTAGTATGACAACGTAAAAAGACGTATGAAACGTACACAAGCGTATAAATGCGCACACAAATGTAATTAAAAAAATTATAAAAACCTATGAAAATGTATGAAAATATACGAAAAATAGATGAAAACGTACAAAAATAGATAAAAACGTACGAAACTGAAGAAAAACGTACGACAAGAGAGAAAAACATACATAAACGTAAAACAATGTAAAGAAAGTACGACAAGAGAGAAAAACATACATAAACGTATGAAAACGGATAGAAATGTACGAAAATATACAAAGATATGCGAAGGAGAAAAATGTAAAAATAAAAAAATTATAATATAAAAAATTACACAAAAAAAAAAAAAAAAAAAAAAAAATGCATAGTAACTTTTTGTTAAGGTTCAGTAACCTATTTAATAAACCCGTAAACCATAGTAACTTCTTTGTAACATTTTAAACTTTGGTGTTGACGTGGACAAGGGGAACCGGTAATCAGCCGATTGCCCACCTCGCAGTAACATTTATGTAACATTTTTAATCTTTGAGTAACCCAAATGACAAACCCGTTTACTTAAGTTACCTCTTTGTAACCAAAAAAACTTTAGTAACCAAATCGTATTTTTTGACAAACTTTAGTAACTTTTGTGTCTAATAAACCTTAATCAAATGGTCTTAACTCTTAAGATCCTGGCCCTCTAAACGCCCCTTTGTCAAATTAATTAGCCCAGGAAAAAATCTATACAATCTTTAATTAAACGGGCTGCCACTTTTCACAAATCTTCATCAGCCCAACATAGCTCCAAAACAAACATACCAGCCCAACATATAAACACCATCACCATCACCTAAAATGCTAAACCCAACTTAAACCCCTTCCTTCAAACACACAACAAAAATAACCGCCGTTATCATTCTCTCCACCATGGCAACCACCACCGCCACAGCCACAGCCGACGACATCACAGACACCGTCACATTAAAAATAACCGAACTCATGAAAGAAGTCCATCTCGACTACTCATCTCAAACCACTACTTTCGTAAACGACGTCGTTTCATCTATTCAACACATCATCAATACCATACCTGATAACATAAAGGTATAAAAAACCCTAACTTTATAAAATAAATTATATATTTTGAATTAATGTATTGTGTGATTTTTTTTAGGTTACGGCGGATTTGGCGCCAAAGTTTGTTAGAGATATTGGAGCTGATAAAGTTGAGTTTAAGTTTAAGAAGCCGAAAGCGGTTGAAATCGGTGGAAGCTATGCGATTCAGTGCGTTGCGAAGCCGGATGTGAATGTGGATGTTTTCGTTCGCTTGCCGAAGGTAAATTTGATGTGTGATTGTGGCATTGTGCTAATACTAAGTAGTTATGGCCGAAACACTAGGGAAATGTAGTAGCTGTAATTAGTTTAGCTCACGTGAGTTTTTTGATGTTTGCCTCTATTACAAGAAACAGTTAGTTGCTATTAAGATTGGTAGCAAATGTGAGGAACTGAATAATGATTTTGCATTTTATATCCGTTACTGCAAGTGACTTTATATTGTGAAAATGTTGAGAATCTGGACTGGGGATGAGAGCCTGAGAGGTGTGGTTGAACTGTTGACTATAAGTATGTGTCTATTGCCGAAATGATTTTAGTGAATTTGTATTGTGAGTTTTCATTAGTGCAAGAAAATTTATGCTTTAGAAAACTTGTTAGTTACTTTGATCTTAGAAGTTACGTTTTTTGTTGTGTGGATTGTGGAATGGATTAGTAGTATGGCGATTTTGATGTGTGATTGTGCTAATACTAAGTAGCTAATGCGAATGTGTAAGTATGCGAGTGTTTGATATGTGTTGTGTCAATTTCTGGCCGAAACCCTGGTTTGACTGATATTGATATTGAAAAATGCGAAATTTATAAGTAGTCAATGCAACTTATAAGTAGCTAATGAGAAATTTATAAGTATTTAATGCAAATTGACAAGTTTACGAGTGTGTGTTGTTCATTATGTTGAATTATGGCCTAAACACTGGGCTGACTGAGATTGATATTGTGTAATGCGAAATGTAGTAAGGAAAATGAAATCATAACTTTAAGAAGATAATTAGTTTAGCTCACTCGTAGTTTCTGACGTGACATAGTAGTTTGCCTCTCTAGATTGCGAGAATGCGTTAGTTGTTAATTTTGATTGGTAGGATATGTGAGGAACGAATAAGCTAGATTCTAAGCTTGAGAATTTGCTTGGTATATCAACCACTGCAAGTAGATATTGTATTGTGAAAATAGTGACAATCAGGATCTAGTGGCAATCTTGGAAATGATTACCAATAACTTTACTGACAGGATGGATCACCAACTGTTTTTGCTTCTGATTATAGATACCTCTGATAGGAATGAGTGGAGGGCTAGAATTAGATTAGGAGGTTAGATGGTAGGTATAGAGATGTATAGCTAGTTTCCTTTTGCCTTTTTGGTGCATTGTAGTAGCCCCTCGTGTTCATATTCACCTTTGCCTTTGCCTTAGGTAGAGAGCCTCATAGCTTTATGCCTTTTCGAACTTAGTTGCACCCGTAGGACCCATAGCTTTGTGCTTATGCTCGTATGTTCTCCATGCTTCCTTTGCTTTCTTGCTAATGTATGCCTTTTTCCTATATGCTTCTAGCCATATATTTGATCTTGCTGTTGGTTTCCTCGAGCACTTGGTCTTATGCATTTTTGTTTCATATGCTGCCATGTGTTGTATGCATAAATGTTCCTTTTTGTTTCTAACTGTTTATGATGATATTTGTCTCTTGCCTGGTTTTTCATCTTTCTGTGTTCTATGCTTTTATAGCTATGCATACATACACTTTGCCGGAGGTCTTCCTGAAACAGTCTCCCTACCCTCGGGTTTACCCAAGGGTAGGGGTTTGATCTGTGTACATTCTACTTCCCCCATACCCTGCTCAGGCGGGATTGGGTATTGTTGTAACTTGTAAGTTGTAGTTGTGATTATAGATACCATTTATTAGAAGTTAGTTCAGAGTTTTTGTTGTGTGAATGGGTTAGTAGTATGGTGACATCGCACATTCATTTGTTAGTACTTAGTTGCCGGTTAGGCATGGAATAGTTAGCGATTTATTTTTAGACTACTTGAACTTGCAATGATCAAAAGTTTTGTTTCTTTTCCGTTTACCACAATATAATTATAGTAAGCTGGTTATTGATGTGCATAGTTGAATGACAAAGTAGAATAGAAAGGCTAGTCTTTGTATGAATAGTGATTGGGAAACCATTAAATAGCTAACCTTAGGCATTATAGCTGAACTATTAATTTTTAGTATTGCATAGAAGTACCTGAAAAGAAAACTTTTTCTAAGTACTGATATGATGATAAGGTGTGAGCTGCTTAAGTCATGTTTGTAGAAGACGTGGATTGTTATTATTTGTTTTCGACCTGAAAAGTCAGAAGATAGTTTTAAAGAATGAAGTGTGTGTACGTATGTATGTAAATGGTCTACTTTTAAGGTAACATACTGCATTTGGATTTATCAGGAGTGTTTTCTCGAGAAAGACTATTTGAATTATCGGTACCATGGCAAAAGATGCTTGTATCTCTGCATTATCAAGAAGTATCTGGACGCGTCTACCATAGCTGAAAAAGTAGAATGGTCTTTCTTTCACAACGAAGCTAGGAAACCTATTCTTGTTGTACATCCTGGTTAGTAAATTGATTTATTATGTCATGAAAAAGACGCGTGTGTATATTTTACTAATGTAGTTTTTCTTTACATATTGTAGTTGCGAAGTCTGCTGGACTTCCAGGGTTTACTGTAAGGTTGATTCCAACAGCAGACTCTCTTTTCGATGTCAAAAAGTTGAACATAGAACGCAACAATCTTCACCTTCAAAGTCAAGGTAACACCTTTATATTATATAAATACATGTCATTCATTTATTTTTAAAATAGCTCCTTGTGCAAAGTATTAACTTAATGAATTTATTTGCTCTTAAGGTGTTTCTGAAGCCACCCCCATGTACAACCACAGTATATTAGAGGACGTGTTTATGGAGCATGGTTCAGAATTTGTCAAGAAGGCTTTTATTGGATGGAAGGCTTTAGGAGAGGCTCTAATTTTGTTAAAGGTATCATAACCTACCATGTAATTGTAAAGTATTATTGCATTGTAGGCATGCTACCATTAAAGAACTTTATTAATTATTATTATTTTAATTTAGGTGTGGGCCCGGCAGAGAAGTTCTCTGCATACTTATGATTCCCTGAATGGGTATCTTATCTCAACCATAATGGCATACCTTGTGTCCGAATCCGGTAAAGCTCGCATTAACAAGGCGATGACAGTTACACAGATCTTTCGTACCACATTGGACTTTATGGGTATGTGTGTTTTCTTACTCTTTGCAAACATGAGATGTTAAATGACTGTAGAAGTTATATGTGCTAAAAATCTGATTATGGAGTTTTGCAGCCAATTCGAAGTTGTGGGGTGGTGGTATTTTCTTCGAGCCTCAAGGAGGAAACAATATGTCAAATGAGGTATTCTTGGTGGATACTTTCTGCTGGAGATTTTTTTACTTCTATAGTGTTCTATTTTGACTTAATTGATGAAGTTTGATTTTTGATGTTGCAGGAAAGGAAGAGATTTGTAAAGTATTTTCCAGCAGTTATATGTGATTTATCAGCTCATTTTAACTTAGCATACCGCATGACGAAGGGTGGGCTGATTGAGGTATCTCTAGCTTATCACTCTGAAACATTTATACTATTTTCTCCAAAGACAAAGTGAATATAGATCCCTAACGAATTTTTATAATTGAATTTCAGCTTCAAGAGGAGGCTGCTTTGGGACTTAGGTGTATTGACAAATGTAGAGAGGGAGGATTTGTTGAGTTATTTATGACAAAGATTGATTTTCCTGCTAAATTCGACTATTGCATGAGGTAATACTATATCTATGGACTTAGTCTACAACTTATAATCTATAATTCTAAATGTGGAAATTTTATATGTGTTTGTTTAGATTGAACTTGAAGGGGAAGGCCGAAGTTAGCACACAAGGGTTTTGTTTGGATAATGAATGTTGGAGATTGTATGAGAACAAGGTGCATTCTTTCCTTCAACAAGGCTTAGGAGACAGAGTGAAGTGTGTGCGTGTAATATGGAAGAACGCAACATCAACAAGCAGCATCAATGATGTATGTTATATTATGCATGCGAGCATAGTGACACTGCCATCATATATGACTTCATATGCATTTAATTTACTGACCACCTTTTAATTTTAGGGTATGTCAATTCTTGACAAAGAGCCCGTAATAGTTGGAATTTCTGTCATCTTGCCAGAAGCCTTTGATGAGTATACAAGGGGTCCTTTATATGGGAATAAAGAAGAGGTATTTCATATTTGTCAACCTTGTCTCATATTTTTGTAAATGTTTGTCAGATGACACACACAACACAAACATAAAAACACGCTAAATGCAATAACATCTATTTGTAGGCTCTGAAGTTCCGGAAGTTTTGGGGAGACAAGGCAGAGCTGTACCAATTCAAAAGTGGTACTAGGGAATGTGTTTGTAAGTAACGTGCTTGTGATTTTTCAGTTGTCACACTTATTAACATTGTTTACCTTCTGTAATTAATATTTGATGTTCTTATTTGACAGTGTGGCAATGCAAGCCAGCAAAGAGATATATTATTATTAAATGGGTCTCCGAGTATGTGCTTAAGCGTCATCTATCTTTAACAGAAGAAAAGATTGTGCATGTTGTTGATCAACTTGATTTCTTATTGGTTCCTGATGGAGCAGGTACCACTGCAATACCACTATTTATATAGTTGCTAATGTTCGTTCACATTTATGCAATTAAAAACCATAAAATTTTGTCATGTGATACAGATCAGGCTTCTGATGGAAGTTTGCTTGAAAGTTTTAATACTCTGTCAAAGGGTTTACGTAATCTCAAGGACGTTCCTTTGGGAATCTCTAGTGTGCAGCCTCTGGACTCAGGTTTACTCTCATCTAAACTGTCCATGAGATACTATCCAGTAAATAAATCATTTTTAGGGCAAATTAGTGATAAAATAATACAAGTATAGGTCACATCTATTTCTTATTTACTGTTCTTATGGATATCTGCAGCTTTCCGACACACGTCTGTTTTTCCTCCAAGACCTCATCCGTTGGCTAATGGAACAAAAGATGGAAATAAAATAAATTCAACTTGTATACAGTCGTTGGAAGTTATGATTCAGGCATGTTAGATATGCACTTTCTTAAGGTCTGGTAATTTTCATATTTGCAGCATTTTATAGACTTAATGAGTTGATTCTTCTATATAATGTAGCTGGAAGGTTCAGGGCACTGGCCAATGGATGATATGGCGATTGAGAAAACTAAAGCTGCTTTCTTGCTAAGAATTGGTGAATGGTGAGTTGATAAATTGTGTTTTTAGTATGATTTGGATGGTGTTTCTAATTGCGCTGTAAATATAGCCTTCAGAAGCAGCATGGAATAAAATATTGTCCATCAGAGGAAGGTGTGGATGTTTTCTTGTCCGGATATGTGTTTCGTCTGAAAATTTTGCATGAAAGAGGCCTCGACTTGTTGAATGGACAAGGTAAAAATTGATTCTTAGCTTTATTTGAATATCAAAGATCACCTTCACAGTGAGATAAATATGAGCAGGGTGGGTAATGGGTCAGCTCACGAACAATTCTAACTCCACACTATAAAATTTAAACCAAAAATCATGTTTATGGTAACAAATAAAGTCTTTGATTTCGTTATAAGAAAATATTACACTTATATTGGAGGCTGTATTTGTATGCATTAACACACTTTTCCCATTTTAGCTAGTTATTTGACCCGTTGAATTAGAACACAACCCTAATTAACCATTCATAAGTAAATGGGTCGAAAATGGCACCTCTAATATGTTCGTTTCAGTATTGAATGCTCTATTTTTTTCTTTTTTTCTTTATATGCAGCTGAAAGCTATCAAGTAAAAAGGGTATCCCCAGCGGATAAATATCTTTTCCTCAGAAGTCAGCATTCTAGCATGATTAATGGTCTTTCTGGTCGCTATCCGTTATATGGACCAGTTGTACAGTGAGCATTTATTATTGAACCTTTTGTATTATATGTCCACCTCTGACGACCAGAACAAAGAGATCCAATTCTTACCTTTAACTTTGTTGCTTGTCTCTAGGTTGGCGAAAAGATGGGTTGCTGCACACCTCTTCTCAGCTTCTTTCACGGAGGAGGCGATTGAGCTTGTGGTTGCATATATCTTTCAGAAGTCCTTGCCATTTTCTGCTCCCTGTTCCCGAATTTCTGGATTTATGAGGTTTATTTTTACAAAAAATCCACTGTAGTACATCCTTAGTTTGTTTTATATCTACAAAATAAAAAAATTTTAATTTGAATATCAATGCAATATTGTAATATAAATGAACAAAAAATGATGCACCACCATATATTAAATATGACTAACTTGAGAGACCATACAATACACTAATGTTGTATATAAATTAACAAAAAATGACGCACCACCATATATTAATGTTGTATATATAATTTTTTGAATTTTTATTTCTTCGTCTTTTTTAAGAATAAAAGGTCCAAATTGCCTCTCTTGCATAGTTGACATTCATGGTCAAATTTCCGCTTCTATGTGATAGTTTTCTTTTCCTTGTATTCATTTCTAAGATATATTCCTGGTCTCATTTGCTAAACAGGTTTCTGAGACTAGTATCTGAGCATGACTGGATGTTTACCCCCATGATTGTTGATATAAATGAGGACATGACACCAAAAGATGAAAAGGAGATCAATGTAAGTAAATATGAATACCTTTTTAAAATCGTCAGACTAAATTTGGGGATATAGTTAATTGGCAACTATTTCAATTTACACAGGAAAAGTTTTCTTTAAGTAGAAAAGCTTATGATGAAGGGAAAGGAAATGTTACATCCGCCATGTTCTTAGCGACAGCTTATGATAAGGGATCTGAAGCCTGGACCAGCTCGTCTCCAAGCATATCAGTGAGTAGCAATCTGCAATAATTGTGGTTAATATGATTTACGAGCTTTAGCAATTCAGCCAATTCACTTATGAATGGATCGATTTGTGTTATGTTTTATCTCTAACAGGTCCTCCTGGGTAAAAGTTATATAACAACTTTAACCAAATAGGAAACACGATTATCACTGCGGGATCTTCTTTCTTTTGGAATAGGATTTAGATATGTATGGTTATTCTTTTAATGAGTACGTCTTTCTATCAATTATAATTTTAAACTTTTCATGTGCTAGGAGCTCAAAAGATTGGCGGTCTATGCTAAAAGCAGTTCAAACTTGCTGAGTAAACTCATCGTGCAAGGTCAGATGGATTCTTACGGGTGGGAGGTGAGTTAATAATCGGCTACGTTGCTAACTAATGACTAACTACTAATATACTGCTCTAGTTCATATAAGTTTGACTAAAATACACTTTGTTTCACAGTGCATTTTCCGAACTCCATTAAACAACTATGATGCTATCATTCTTCTTCATAGAGACAAACTATCTCACCCTGAACGTCTTCTCTTCCCATCTGAACTCAGTCAAGGTATAATTAATCTTTTCTCGTTTCCTCACCTTAAAGGTTTACTTAAGAACTTAAGCCTCGTGAAATATGCAAAAGAAGGAGCCCTTATCTGACACATTTACTACACAGGGAAGCTTGTGGTACAGGGAAATGCAAGCAAGAGTTTTCAGCCATTTTTGTTGACTAACGGTGTGAATGGTAGCACTAAAAATCTCCGTGATCAGTTATATCTGAACTTCGATCCATTGACATGCTATGTCAAAGATTTGGAGGCAAGTTAACTGATTTCTGGCTCAATCATTAGCATGATTTATCGCTGTTACGTCATACTTTTAACTATGAAGTGGCAAATGGGTGGATACTTTTAACTATAAATGGGTGGATATTTTTAACTATCGCTGTTACTTCATACTTTTAACTGTGATGTGGCAAATGGGTGGATACAGGTGGTTAAGTAATGGGTCAAACGAGTAATTATTTTGGTACAGGTTGAAACAGGATTGGGTTAAGCTGAATCACTTTTTGTCCAACTCTTTTTAACTTGGTTCAGTAATATGTGTATGTCGCATATGAATACAGAAAATAATATTATCACGATAGTAGTCTTATCATTAGAATAAAGTGATTTAGTTATTTGTCCGTGCTAAAAACAACTATGGTCGATTTTTGAACAGCATAATTTCAATTGATCGTTTAAATGGGTCTATAACTAACCAACTAAACATTGCTATTGCAGAATGCTTTTCCCAGCACTTTCAAGTTGTGGTATGATTGTTTTGGTGGTGATGCGATTGGCCTCACATGGGAAAAAGAGAACTTGAAGGTATATAATCTTTAATCAGTCTTTTTCATGTTTCGCTGTTTTTGAAGTCCTGTATTCCAAATCTCAGTTTTAAAGCCTCAAACCGAGGCATATGCAACATATGTATCAAATATTTTTAATGTATAGAGTTTCTTGAACTGCACATTGATAATTATTGTTTTATAGAAGAGGAGACGAGAAGAAGATGGCGATGTAGTGAAAAATGTGACGGATACTTTGAAAGATATTGGTAAAGTTGGAAAAGGATTTGTGAAGAGTGTATATTTGCTTAAAGTGCCCAGTAAAGCAGATTAATGGAGTTTAAAATGTTGTACCAGTTCTACTGAGCAAACCCCAGTTTTGATTTGTTAGGGGAGAAGATTGAATATAATTTAATGACATGTAAATTATTACTCATAATTTTTTACTAGTCTTGAGAGTTCAATTTTAGGTAATTTTACTTCTCTTCATTTCTAAAATCATGACGGTTAGTTTTTCAAATACTGGAATATTATTTGCTTAGTATTATAGTCAGAAATGGTAAACTCCCTGTCGGTTCATTGTTTTGTTGTTGGCGTTTTATCGCAAAATTTCGATTTTAGTAAATAATCCAAATTTTTTGAAGTCCAAAATCGGTTTCAAACATTTCTCTCATAAGCCTGTCCAAGTGTTTGGATTACTAGGGAATATGTTGTGGCATCTAGCATATTTCATGCGGGGAGGGTGTCTACACCCTCCCTATCCAATCATTAGATGCATCACTGGCTTGTACGGTATGCATTGCGGGTTGTACGATTTGACTAACCCTTAATGTGACAACATATGGAGGATTTGTATAACATAGCTCATTTCATGCACCATTATTGACTATACAAAGGCTAGTGATACTTCTGACATAGTAGTACAATAATTAATACCATTATTAAAAGTAGAGGTGACACTTTTGACCGAGCTTTATCAAATGGCGTCTGGCTTTATCACATGCGAGCCCTTCTGACGTGGGAACAATTGTTCATGAGACGATTCAATTTTGCTGAGCTTGACCTTACGAGCTTATTCAAAGGGGATTTTCATAAGCATATTCAAGTGTTTGGATTAAACTAAGAGGTGTTTTTTTGGGGGTCTAGACCATTGTTTCTTCTTATTGGTGAGACTCATAAATCCTTTATTCATCCATTCTTGCCTGGTTAATTAGACATTTGCGGTGGAGGAATCATACTACTGAAGTAATGCGCGAATGATATTGTCATGCTAGATTGTTGTATTAACAAGTGTTAAATATGCCAATGTTTCGTAAATAAAAACACATGATTATTTTATAACTTTATATTAAGTTTTTAGAAAATGTCAATATTTATAGAGGAAATGATGCCTACATTATAATGTAGGCAATTGCCTACATTTTCTTTGTAAAAAATTTACAGTTCAGTCCTTGCAGTAAATACTTGAAACATGTTTTCCTCTTGTTCCTTCTATTTTTTTCAAATGAAATGTAGGCAATTGCTTGCATTGTAATGTAAGTATCATTTCTTCATTTATATAACTATCATGCCACTTATAAAGCATGAACTATGTTAAAATTTTAAGCATATCAATATTACTAAAATACCTTTAATAAATTTAAAACATGCGAATATTTAAAGTCTAAGAATAGTGTTCCTAATAAGATTTTATAGAATTTAACTAATTTATAAATTTTTTAAAATATTTATTTGCCCATAAAGATTAAGTGAAAATGATTATCCATTCATTTTCTTTGTTAATTTTGGCTAGTTTTATAAATTAAAATTGATAAGTATCAAAAGAAATTCGTCAGTGTAAAGTTATAAACTAAAGTAATAAATCAAAAATTATTTTCTTCACTCCGCTACTCTATTTTTCATAGTTATTAAGATCTCGATCCTAATATTAGAATTTTACGATTGGGCAAATGGCACAAAAAGACATCAAAGTTAGGGTCCATTTTCAATCAAGGTATCCAACTTTTTTTCTTGCATTAAAAAGTATCCAACTTTTTTTTTTTTTTTTTTTTTTTTTTTTTTTTTTTTTTTTTTTTTGCGGATTTGGGTTTTTTTCTAACACCCCGTTAAATATTCCGTTAACTTAAACTAAAAAAATTTTAAAACTTTTATAGAATTTGAAGGGTGGTTTTGAAATTAATGTATTTATATACTTTAAACGTTTCATCCCCAAAATCAATATTAGGGCAAAATTAAAATTAGGGCAAAACAATTTCTTCCCCAAAATTAAAACATGACAAACTCATCTAATTCATCAAACTCTTCAAACTGGGTGTACTGGAATCGAAGAAATGCAGGTTAGGAAAAAGATAATTTGATGAATCGTGTTTGTGTCTTGTGTGAATGTGGTGATGAAAGTGGTAAGTGGATTTCTTGGACTGAAAAGAACCCTGGCAGGAGGTTTTTGGGTTGTCCTAACTATAAGGTAAACAAATTTTTTGCTTTTAATGGTTTGTGAAAAACATGTCTTAACTTTATTTTGGTTAAATAGGCAAGAAAGCATTGTGAATTCTTTCACTGGTGGGATCCAGATTTACCAACTGAGCATTACAAAAGTAAATTGGTAGATGTGGAAAAAAAAATGAAGAAGGAAGCTGTAGAATTTGAGGTGAAAAAAAAGATATTGGAAGAAGAAGTGGCAGTGTTGAAGACTACAATGACTATGCAATCTAGGATTATCTTTGTACTGTTAGGATTGCTTTTCATTATGATTATGAAAGCTTTTTAGTTTAGTTTGATCAATGAATGTATTGAAAATGTTTCCTTTTGATGAAGTAAAATGTATTTGTTTAACTTTGATCAATGAATATAATTTGTGTTCGTTATTATTCTGCTGCATATTCAATCATTGTTATTATCCTAGATAGGGCTTAAACGATCTTCTAAAATTGGTATCGGAGCGGGGGCTTTTGATATCTAGGGATCTACAAGGTTTTTCAAACAAAAATAGGAAAATTCGAATCTGGTATAAATTTTCGTAACTTTTCTGCAGTGCAGTTTTCAAACAGCGATTTCTCATTCGTTAACCGTTGGATCGGGCTGAAATTTTTAATGGAGGTTCTCAACATAGCAAGGAAGAGTTCCACCGGAGGGATCTTCGATCTGAGCTATCAGTAAAAAGATAAAAATTGTCGAAGTCTGCTGCAGACAAAGGTTTGGTAAATCGAATTTTATGGTTTTCTTTATATCAACTTCTTTGATTTCGGTTTCTATTGAATAAATTCATCATAGAAGTTGGTTATACGATGTTTGGTGTTTATAATTCTTGAAAGAAAGTAGTTGTGGAGGTGTATGAGCGATTTTTGATAATTTGAGGGTTTTCGCGACACTTTGAAGTGTTGTCTTTATACTTAAAAAAAAAAAAAAAAAAAAAAAAAAAAAAAAAAAAAAAAAAACCTAACTGATCTTAGAAGAATTTGATCGCTATTATACTCATATGGTTTGATGATGACACGACTGTGATTGGTACTGTTGACGGTTATTGATGCTATTTTCGTTTCTGCTGATGACATTTGGTTCCTCCTGGTGGTTATTTGGTTCCTGCTGATTATGTATCATCTCTTTGTTGCTGCTGCTCGCCTATTTTCATTTTGCTGATAATATTTTTCATTCCTGCTGATAAGCTTATTTGTTGCTGCTGAATGAAATTTTGATTCTGCTGATAACTTTTGGTTCCTGCTGATTTCATTCATTTCTGCTGCTCATTAGTAAAATGGCAGAATATGACAATGACAGGGATGATGTAATGTTTCCTTATTTGATAGACTGATATGTAATATGTTCTTAAAATGAATGCAACTGATATGGACCATAATATTTGATAGACTGATGTTTAATATGTTCTTACAAGCGCAAGTGTCATTATAAACATTAGAGTACTTAGGTAATAAGTTGTTACAAATAAAACTGACATTACAAAGTTTTGACTACTTATTCTACTTCAAATGCTTCATCTGGTGTGAGTCCTTGACCTTCATCATCATGGACTGGTGCAGTTGTCTCCTCATTGACATGTGCAGCTGTGTCTTTAATGGCATCATCTTGTTTAACTGCATCAACATTCATATCTTCTGTATTTGCTTGCTGAAGTTGTACATCAACCAAGTCATCATCATCAAACAGCATGTATAGAACATTCTGTAAAATGGGTGTCTTAATTAGAATATATATAACAAAAAAGCATAGTAACAAAAAAATGAAAAGATAACATGTAACTTACCCTGTTTGCTACACTACCACTACCACTTCCTCTTCTCCTTCCCCTTCCCCTGTTTGATCCACTACCACTTCCCCTTCCCCTGTTTGATCCATTACCACTTCCATTTCCCCTACCCCTTCCACTATTTGATCCACTAGAACTTCCCCTTCCACTGCTACCCCCTACACTTGTTCCTCCCATCCATATACCACCTCTAGCAGTCACAACTTTTTTCTTTCTACTACAACTAGGGGTTCTAGAATTGACTGGGTCATTAACCCTAGGTCTGCCCTTCTTTTTGGGTGGATTAGTTGTTTGTGTTGATGGTTGACCTTGTGGAGCAGGTGTTTGTGGAATAGGTGTTTGTCTTGATGGTTGACTTTGTGGAGCAGGTGTTTGTGGAATAGGTATTTGTGCTGATGGTTGACCTATTTCCATATGTTTAGTACACCCCTTTTTGTTATGCCCCATTACACCACAGTTTTGACAAGTCATTGTTCTTGGAGGCCTAGATACATGTTTATTATTTTTCAATTCTGACTTATCTTTTGTCCTATTCAATGTGGGTCTACCTGGCATCCTTCTTTCTAAAGGGGGTTTCATGGGCACATGTTCTCTTTTTTTCCACATATCAATACCACCAACTGGAAAAATATTAAACTCATAAATACAACAATTTCATTTGTTTTTTTCTTTTCATCTAAAAGTTGCCTTTCCTTTATCCTAACATGCCTCAACTCTTCTTCACCCTCAGATAAATGATCAAGTGATGCAACATCACTTTCATCATCTGAGTCTTTGTAATAAGTAGTAAGGTTTAAAATCACAAGAACATAATCACCACTGTATTCTATTAAAGATTCATTCTTATGAGAAACATACAATGCTATGATACGTTCATCTGTACTTTGCCACTTTTCAACAAACAGCCTAAAATCATCATCAGACTTAATACATTTTAACCCATTACTAAAGTAATACAAGCCACACACTACTGAACCTATGTTGTTTTGAACAAAATTTTTCAACTCACTAGAGGTTAAAGGGGTCACATCAATTGTGGTTGTGAGCATATCAGCATTATGATAGGTTAAAGGTTTCAGACTGAAATACCCGTTATAATAAACATCCAAGGATAATGCACCTCCTTTGGATGAAGAAGCCATCCTGCTAAACATAACAAACAAACACAGTAGGTCAATTTCTGCTTAATTTAGCCGTTATTAACATAATAAAAAACAACAATAAGTATTAATTACCTTTAAGAACACAAATTAAGGTTCAATTTTGTCAATCGTACTCTTAACCGTTTTTAGGGTTTATGAGTGGAAAGTGAATTGGGGGAAAATTTGGGGAAAAATGATGTAACTGTTACTTTAAAGAAGAAATATAAAATGTTCAAATTTGGTCCTCGCAATTTTACAAATGTATCAATATTTTTATAACCAAAACTTGGGTTAGTGGTTAACGGGTGTTAAAAAAAAAAAACCCAAATCCGCCAAAAAAAAAAAAGTTGGATACCTTTTTATGCAAGAAAAAAAGTTGGATACCTTGATTGGAAATGGACCCTAACTTTGATGCCTTTTTGTGCCATTTGCCCTTTACGATTTTATAATATTACAAAGCAAAAGCGATCCAGATCTAGGATCTAAAGATCTTATGATCATGATCTTGACCATAAGATCTTAAGATCTAATCTTACTTTTCTCGAATGCAAACTAAAAACTACAAATTTATGAATTATGTTTTACAGAATTTAAAAAATATGTTAATATTTTTAAACGTTTCATATTCATAATTTAAGACAACATTTTCATGAAATATTCTTATAGTTATGTGTTTATAATATATAATAAGTTATAGATTTGAATGATATTGCAAACACTATTAAAAAAAGAAAAAAAAAATTCTAGTATCCAGATTGAATCGTACGTTTCGATCTTGCAAAAACAAAAACAATTAAAAAAAAAACTTTGTAACTAAGAAAAAAAAAATCCCCTCAAAACACAGGGCCATTTGGTTTGTATGTGGGTTTAGGATTTAGATTTAGATTGGGATTAGAATTAAGATTTGGATTTAATGTATGAGAGAAATAAATTTTTAAAAAATAAAATATGTATTTAACTAAATAAATAATCAACATTTATATTTAATATACATTTTTTCTTTAACGAGACCCGACAATTGAGAAATAAAGTTGTAGGTGTGGCCGTGTGGCCACCCTAAAATAAAAACCCACTTTACCTCATTTTTTTACAAATATGTGAGCCCATTATTGTTCTGTCATCAATCCCAAATGGGAGGATCAGGAAGGAAAGACAAACACATGTATTTGGGTTTTTGTAAAATGACCAAACTATCCTCCAACTACTCATACACGTTTCACATAATTTACCTACTATCACGTCCATGTTTTTGTCATCTATCATTTTGAAGATAAAAAATGATTTTCTACACCCAAGGGAATTATTCAGCAAATGAAAATACAATTATTATATTCATATATATGGCTGTTAAAATGCATATCTTTTCTTGATTTTTATGTCCCAACAAAATGGCCATCTGATGTCGCCATCTATATGCAATCACGAATCCACGGCCTAGTAATTAATATTGCAACACCTTGTTATTTCAATTGGTGTTGTTATTAGTATATTTTTATGTTATTTGGTTATTGTCTCTAATAACAAATAAGTAATTTGCTAACTTCCTTTTCCTCTTCTTATAAATTAAAAACTCCTTTTCCTCTTCTCATGAATTACGGAGTAAAAACTTGAACTTAACGACACAACTCATATAAGGGGCCGTTTGGTTTATGAGTGGGTTTGGAATAGAATTTGGATTCGGTTTAAGATTTGTATTTGATTTAGGATTTAGAAAGAGAAAATATATTTATTAAATGTATTTTATAATAAAATTATAGTAATAAAATATCATTGAAAAATTTAAATAAAAATTATATGTGAGAGTAGAAAGTGATAGGTGGTTTTGACAAAATCTTTCAAATTAATGTGGAATAAAATTTGATTGAATCTATCATTCATTTTCCAAAATATCAAACCAAACGCACCCTATGTTTCCACTCTTTTTTTTATCCCTTCCTGTCAAACAAACGCACCCTAAAACTTGAAAAACCATAGTCATAATTTTATTTATCATTTTAATTCCAAAGCATCAAAATCAGATCCATAAACCCATATTTTTCAAATGGGTCTGTTGAGCATCATTCGAAAAATCAAACGGAAAGAAAAAGAAATGCGTATTCTTATGGTGTATGCATTTTCTTCAAACCCACTCCATTTATTTATTTCATTTATATTTTTGTGTTTTTTTTTAATTTATAATTGTTTGAATATGGACAGGGGCCTTGATAATTCAGGGAAGACAACAATAGTGTTGAAAATAAATGGTGAAGATACAAGTGTTATTAGTCCTACTCTTGGTTTCAACATTAAAACCATGACTTATGATAAGTATGTGTTTTACATCTCTTGCTTATTAATAGTGCCGTTTTTATCGGTTTTTTATTTGTTGTTTTAAATGTGAGATTCTACTTATTGAATGCACCATTATTGAAAATTGGCAATATTAGTATAGGGCATTATAGGCTGGTGTACCTTAAGGTATAAAATGGTTAGGTTCTTTAGCGGAAGTAATAAGTGAAGTGACGGTTAAAACGTGATCCAGAAGTAATATGTGTTTATCTCTAGCATATAATCAGTGGCATTGTACCGGTTTTTGTGATTTGTTGCTAATAGTTTAGGATTTTTCTTATTGAAGGCAATGTTATTGGTGTAATTAGTATAGTCTGCATACCCGAATGTGTAGAGAGGTTAGGTTCTTACGGGATTATAAGCGAAATGACATTAGGAAATTATTACTAGGCAGTAAATGGCGTCACTTGTTTTTTTGTTTTTTTTTTTTTACTATTTGTGACTATATTAATGCTTCTTTTGCTATCCTCTAACTACTCGAGTTATAAGGGCTATTGTTTTTGTTGGTAGTTAATTAGTTATGCAATCAATTGCCAAGTGAAATGATTAGAAATGCTGATATGTTTTTTTTGTTGCTATTTTGTCAAACCTTGAGATGTGGAGAGATTTGAGTAAATATATTTGGGCTCTGGTTGGAATGGTTGAATGAGTGATTAGGATTTGAACCATTGTACATAATCTTATTTCTAAACAACTACGTACTTGTGAAAGTGTATTGCTCCTCAAGTAGGAAACCAATAGCGTTTAAGATAAGAGGCTAGCTCGTGTCTTGGTTAAGACAGCTAGCTTATTCGTCCATTGCCTCCTCTTGTAAGAAACAAACAGTCCAGTATGGTAACTTAAGTTATGTTTACTGCTTCTTCTTCTTCTTCTTCTTCTTTTTTTTTTTTTTTTTTTTTTTTTTTTTTTTTTTTTTTTAACTAACTCGAAGTGTTCCTTTTGCATTTTCTTATTGTTTCTTTTATGGGATTTAAGTAGCACATACAATGGTTCATACATATTGCTCATTCACTTCCAGTTGGGATGAAATTCCAAAGTTTGTGTGAGAGTGTGTATCTTGTTTGAAAATTAACAAATTGTACTCGTTTACTGTGTATACAGTATATTGTGTGTATATATTAGTTCAACTGGATGATCCTTTCTCAGAAAATGTTTATTGTGTCTCATATGAGATTAAACTTCAGATTATAGTATTTGCACTTTGAGAGTTTGAGGTAGGTTGTACTTGCGTTTAATGCATTTGATTATTCAGTTGTTTAAGTTTAGTATTGTGAAAGCTGCAAGCGTGTCATGTTAGTTTGTTTAGTATGGTAAGTCTAGTGAAATGGAAGTTCAGTGTGTTAAGACTTGTAAAAATTAGGTTTCGAGTCAGAAACATTTTTATATACTAAATGCTTACCTTAGCCCCTTATCCTGTTATTTTATTTTTATATCGGCCAACGAACTATTTGGAGCTTAGTTTTAGTGTTAACTTAAGTTAATGGCAGGTATACCCTTAACATATGGGATGTTGGTGGTCAAAAGACTATACGATCTTACTGGAGAAACTACTTTGAGCAAACTGATGGATTAGTGTGGGTTGTTGACAGTTCAGATCTTAGAAGGCTGGATGACTGTAAATATGAGCTGGATAATCTATTAAAGGAAGAGGTAACCTTCACTTTGACTTTTGCTGTTAAAAGCTACTCATTTCATGACTTCTGGTATGGATCGTATTTTTGTACTTTGCCACAAATTTTAATTAAATGCTCGAATAAAAAGGTCCGTCAATCACACATCTATACTCTTACTATCATATCCTATACATGTTTCATCTAATTCTGATAAAATTAACCTGCACAAATGGTGAATGTGGGACAGCTGACAAGAGGTAAATAATAAAACAAAATGAGGACAGGAATGCTAATGATCTCCAAATAATGAAATAAGTTATACTCCATATCAGTTTTAATCGTAAAACTGTAGTATGTTTGGCTACATATCTCAAACCAACCGATTACTTTTTGAAGGAGGAAATATGCTGTCTTTGTAGCTGTGTAACTTGTCACTTGAGACTTGAGAGTCTTATATCGGCAATATATTACTGAGACAAAACTGAACTATATGTGTAACCAGTTGTTGTGGGATGCTGTTACTTGATGTATCTTTCAAACTCCTACAGTCCTACTTATCCATTATTTGCTTGCAATGTTGATGCAGAGGCTATCGGGAGCTTCATTACTCGTTTTTGCTAATAAACAGGATATCCAAGGTGCTCTTTCACCAGATGAAATAGCTAAAGTAAGTACGTTGTCACTCAAAAGATACACATTCTGTATTCATATTGACTCTTAAATTTGTATAGGCTTTATTTGTTATTATGGATGCATAATCTTTTTTAATTATCAATGAACCATAGAGGTGGGTTGGGCATGTTTTGTAACTGACCAGAAGTGATGCAGGTTGGAAGGAGTTATTTCTTAGTACAGGTAAAAATGGGCTGGGTTGACCCATAACCATTTTTTTGCATTGGTTATGTTTATTAAAAAGACAATAATATTACAGTAATAAACTTGAGTGACTTTCAATCTGTTCGGCCCTTTTTACTCATTTCCCTTTTAGCTGAAAAATGTTTGGTGACTACCGAAGTTCATGTTTAATGCACATTTTGGGCAAGTGCTGAAATTGCAGTCTCTCTTGAACGATGCAAGTCTCAATATTTTGCTTGATCTTTGTCTATGACGGTTTTTGAAGGTACTGAATTTGGATGCCATGGATAAAACCCGACATTGGAGGATCGTAGGCTGCAGTGCGTACACTGGAGATGGGTTACTGGAGGGATTTGATTGGTTGGTCCAAGACATTGCTTCGCGTATTTATGTTCTTGATTAGTTGAACTAATATTTACCATCTTTGATACAGAGAGAGTTTGTACAACTTTGAAGTTAAATTTCAAATTAATGTATCATTAATAGGAGTGCACTTCAAGGTTTTTAGCATTTGCCGATCTCTGTTAACATTTCTGCAAACCATGTAATGAACAATTTGTGAAGGAAACCCTTGATGTAGAAATGGTAAAAGTTTATTATAAACGTCCCATGTTGTGTGATGCAGTCTGAAATATATTGGTACTACATAGACTCACTATCATTGTCAATATTCATTAGGGTATGTTGATTTTGATTCTCATAATGATTACTAGTATTTGACATAAGACTTAAAAAGAAATTACACATACCATTTATCATAATCAGATATACAACTATTAGTATATTCATCATGTTATAACAGAGTACTCGATTTTTCTCAATGAGTCGGCGACTGATAAGCAGTGGCTTTCTTAAGAGAAACCCCCTACCTATTCTTACGATCTTATTCTAAATATGAGGACATTTTTCAGGTGCAAAAGGTTATTGATTGGTATCCCGAACCGGCCCACAATCGACTGGCATACAAGACTCACTGAGCCGTTGTGCTAATATAAGGATATTTTTGTTAATTCACGGTAAGAGTATAATACATTTAAAGCCGTTGTGGTAATATAAGGATATTTTTGTTAATTCACGGTAAGAGTATAATACATTTAAAGCTACGGAGTACGATATAAGTACAATGTTCGAAAACATCACCTAGTGGCCAGGTGTCTAAGGTTATGTTTGGCACAAAGCTTTTTGGAGCTTTTTTGGGCAATGAGCGGTGAACAATAAGCTTTTTGATTTTTAGTGTTCGTTTGACATCAGAGCTGTGGGTTTTGCTATTTTTTAGGAAAGCTCATTTTCCCAATGCTTCTTTATGAAGCTGTGTGCTCACACTGCTCACAACTACTTTTGCCAAACATAGCCTAAATGGGGGTGGATGCATGTACGTATTATTCATAAAGGTTGGGGGGGGGGGGGGGGGGGGGGGAGGTGGTTGGGTTTGATTCTAGTGTTTTTTTTCTACAATTTTATTTTAATGGCCTCACCCACATGTCAAAACTAACATTCAACACCCTAAAACCTTATATATCATTGATCTATAAGTAATAATACTCGATTTATCATTCCAATTATAGTTTTTTTCACCGCATTTTTTGCTATTGTCAAAAATAATAATAATAATAATAATAAATAAAAAATAAAAGCCCCCCACAATTTAATTTCATGGTTCCGCCACTACTTACAAAAGGTCTCATTTTCGAAACAGTCACATTATACCTCGGTTAGACCGCATACTACATGGAAGTCAAAGACTCGGCACTCTCGGATAACTTATCGATTTTTTCGTGTAGAAATCACCTCCAAAGTCCAAAATAAGAGCAACTGCAATGCATCAATTTACAAAAGACTTTTCACTATTTAAAAAGCTTTTTGAATGACTTTGTGCATTGTAACTAAAGCTTTACCAAAGGCTTGTTGAAAAATAACTTGGTGCATACCAAACGTTTGACATGAAACTTACAAAGCCATTTTATTAATTGAAAACTTAAAGTACATAAATGGGGCACACAAAAAAGCTATTGCAAAGAAAAGATTTTCGTATAAGAAAATAAATGAAACACTTAATGTTTTATCTAGAAAAAGTCTTTAATAGCTTTGTGCATTGTTGATGCTCTAATAAGCAATAAGGTCATCACTCACGCATCAATCAATTGTACCTTAAGCATCAAAACTTGTACAAACCTAACTGCCATCTAAATTTCTGGAGCCAAAAACACAGCCCATAACGTCATCATTCCCCTCAATTCAAACACACACAAAAAAAAATCCAAAACAGAAAAATGGCACACACAGCCTACGATTCAATCCAACTACTCCAAAACACGCCGAAAAAAATAACCGCAATCGAACACCACAATTCTAACCTATTCATCGCGTGCTCAGACGGATCATTACTAATCTACATTGCACATTCATCCTCATCATCCATCCCATCACCCGACCAAACCGTAAACCTAGACCTTAAGAAAGAGCAATATGTTCTCGAGAAAACGCTTAACGCGTTCTCTAAGAAACAAATGCTGGCTATGAAAGTATTGGCCTCACGTGAGCTTTTGCTTTCGTTGTCCGAAACTATTGTCATTCATCGCTTGCCGAATTTGGAAACACAAGAGGTGTTTGCAAAAGCCAAAGGCGCAAATGTGTATGCGTGGGATGATGTGCGAGGCTTTTTGTGTTTTGCGAGGCAGAAGAGAGTTTGTGTTTTTAGACATAATGGTACCATGTTGTGAGATGATGTTTTACTAATGTGACGTAGGTTAGAGTGTTTACAGGGATGTTTGGGTTAGCTTATTTGACGAGCTTATTGGCTTATTCAAATAAAAAAGCAATATGCTTAGTTTTTATGGATTGTTAGTTTATATTCTAGAGCTTATGGCCATAAGCTCAAGTTGATGAGCTCATAAGGCATAATAAGTGAGCTTATTGGCTTTTTATTTCTAAATGAGCCAATAAACTCATCAAATAAGCTAATCCAAACACCCCCTTATTTGATAAAGTAAGCAATGATAAGCAGAGCTAATTAGTTCAAGTGCTTATTTGAAATGAAATTCAAATAATTATTTCTAGTTTTGTATTTGACCTTAAGTCATTTTATAAATGAATTTGATTGAAATTTTCTAATTGCATTTTTTACAAAATAAGCGAATCAAAACACTATTTTCTGAAGTGCTTATTTTTAGTCAACTTATAAGTACTTATTCAATAATAATCAATTCCAAAAGGGCTTCTAATTTTGTGCATGTTAGATTTAATGTGCTTTGCTTTGTGGTGTAGGAGAGAGGGGATTTGTGGAGGTGAAAGAGTATGGTGTACCGGATGTAGTGAAGTCGATGTGTTGGTGTGGTGATAATATATGTATGGGGATTAGAAAAGGTTATATGATATTGAATGTTGTGAATGGTGCGGTGACAGAGGTGTTTCAGCCGGGGAGGAGTGCTCCACCTTTAGCGGTGTCTCTTCCGTCCGGAGAACTTCTATTGGGGAAGGTACTATGCGTTCTTATTTGCGTTGAATGTTTATTCGGTTCATCGTTGATATAAGATTATTATATATAGGTTAAGCGCATACATAGGGGTTAGCGGTTTGATGCTACATTATCTGATAAAATTACTTTTCTACATGACTAGAACTGAAAAAAGTTAACTGATCCCAGTTAGTATAGGGTAATGCTTAAGTCACAATTAGTTGCTAGCCGAAGCTATTAAGGGTACTTAACTGTAAGCAAATAAAAGCAACATTTTTGCTTTTGCAGTGCTCGAAAAGGCTATATTACTGACATACGTGCCTGAGTTCTGTTAATGCCTTGTTTTGCTAGGATAATATTGGTGTGCTTGTGGACCAAAATGGCAAACTCATTCCAGAAGGCAGAATTTGTTGGTCTGAGGCCCCTACAGTAGTTGTCATTCAGAAGCCATACGCTATTGCACTTTTACCAAAGCACATTGAGGTATCTGAACTATCTACTCTACGTCTCTAGGCAGGTGTGTTCTAGTTTCTTATCTAGATTAAACACTTAATAATGGGATTTATACATTGTTCTACACTCGAGTTTTGTAGATTCGGTTGTTGAGAGTCCCTTACCCACTGATACAAACTATTGGTCTGCGTAACATTCGTGGTATTAAACAAGGAAATAATGGCGTAATTGTTTCCCTAGACCAATCTGTTTATGGATTGTTTCCCGTACCTCTCGGTGCACAGGTTTGAATTTATGAAGTATAAAATTTTGAACTTTCACTGTGGGCACAAACTGTAAAGCTTTCTTCTTTGGGCTTCATTCCTTGAGTCAAACTACTGGTTCATTGCAGATTGTACAATTGACAGTATCTGGAAATTTTGAGGAAGCCTTGGTCTTGTGTAAGTTCCTTCCGCCAGAAGATTCAGGTTTACGAGCCTCCAAGGAACAGTCAATTCATATTAGGTAAGCACAACCTTTTTGGTTCTTATACGACACCTTTTACCTTTTTGAATGTCTATGTTTGCCCTTTTAGCTAAACATGATTTTCCTAATATTCCATGGAGTATTGTTATTATTATTATCCAGCTAGAAGGCGTCGATTAAGTTCTGAAACTTACATTTTTTTTAGCGAAAAAGATACAAGTCTATTAGACTTTATATGACACCTTTCATAGAATTTATCCATGTCCTAATGTCCTCACTAAACAGTTTTATATTTTAATTAATTGAACTTTATAGTGTCCTCAAGACCTCAACTTGTTCAAGTATTAGTTTCAGGATAGTTATATCTGATGCATGTAAACACAAAATTGAGGTGTAGTTTGTTAAATCAAGGTATCACATTAGGTGCAGGCTCATTCGGCGTCATAGGTCCAGTATATTCCTAAATCCTTTTCAATTTGATTTACTACAAGATAATTCAATAAGTTCTTGGGCAAAAGATTCTCAAAAAACAACGACGTATCATATACAACTGCAAAGTCTCCCATAACTACATTTGCCATTGTTAAAACACTAAAGTGACGCTAAATACTATTGCTTCTAATCTAAACTATATGGAATCAATGTGACCATTATTCTATTTTTTTAGTGGAAGTTAAAAGCTAACTAACTTTCCTCAAAAGATATAAGTTACAACAGAATTTGATATGTTAATTGACCCTAGAAGTTGGACTGCCACATTAAAAATGATTGTTGTTGTCCAATTGTACAGATATGCACACCATCTCTTTGGAAATGGGAGGTATGAGGAGGCCATGGAGCACTTTGTTGCATCTCAAGTAGAGTTAACCCATGTGCTCTCTTTATATCCATCAATTGTTCTTCCCATGTCGCTTATGTCAGCTGAACGACAAAATGTTGATGTAGCTGGGGAGTCATACTTATCAAGAGGCTCGTCTGTTACATCAGATGATATGGACTCTTCTCCAACTTCTTTACCAGAATTCGATGAAAGTTGTGCTCTCGAGTCCAAGAAAATGAGCCACAATACTTTAATGGCTTTGATCAAGTTCTTGCTGAAGAAGAGGCCCAACATAGTTGGAAAGGCAGCTTCTGAGACCACAGAGGAGGTTGTTTCAGATGCTGTTGTACATACATTTGACACTCACGAAAACAGGCGATCGAAGAAATCAACCAAGGTAACAATCAAATTCCCTGTATTTTGCTTGCTGCAAGCTCTATTTTGTTGTATCATACACACTTAAAGATGCAAAATTTTCTTGGCTTGGCCGGAGCTTAAAAACAAATCCTATTCTACAGCACGTATCATGAGCTTATGACAACTGATTAGATGATTCTAATTATCTCTATATCACATATTTAATTCACAACTACATCCAAACAGCCCTAAAATAGCTGTATGTTCTGATTATAGTTTCTTTTGGTTCTTCAGGGACGAGTTAATATCCCTACTCATTCGGGTGCTAGAGAGAGAGCAGCAATATTGGACACTGCACTTCTGCAAGCTTTACTTCTAACTGGCCAAACTGCTGCTGCCTTAGATTTACTGGAAGGTTTTAATTATTGTGATGTGAAAATATGCGAGGAGATCCTGCAGAAAGGAAATCACGTTGTTTGTTTGTTAGAACTTTACAAATACAACTCACTGCATCGTGAAGCTCTCAAACTTCTTCATGAACTGGTTGAGGATGCCAAATCAGATGAACCTAAAGTCTTGCACCGTCAAAAGTTCAAGCCTGAAATGATCATTGACTATCTTAAGGTAAGTTCATGTAGACATCATATTTGCGCTACTCACATTCTGAAGTAACACTTGCAAATTGGGCGGTTTGAGTAGTGGTTCTAAATGGGTTCTGGTAAAGGCTGGTCATTTACGTGCCGCTGGTCAAAAAGAGTCCTTTTGTTCTTTTTGTAGTTCTATGAATGATTACTGTAATAAATATGATTACTAAAACTATATTATTCAAAAGATCATCTATGTCACAGAAAATGAAATGATTTGAGAGATTATAAGCAGTCGAATAGACTTTAAAGAAACATATGACCCATTTGACCCACTCAACCAATTTGAACCATTTCCTTATAGCTTGAAATGTTGTTAATTATTTACAACCCCTTGACATATTGTAAACTTTGTTGGACATGGAGCCAAGTGTAGAATTGACCAGCTCTTAAATGTTTCCTTTCTTTTGTGGCATGCCCTTTCCTCGTATAAAATGGCATTTAATGCTTAAAACATAAGTTTCCTATAATATCTTGTAATTCCAGAATGAAAAGTTGTTTGTTGTGACCTTCTTTGTTACCTGGCCATTATTCGTTGTTAAGAAATAACATGTTGATTTCATGGATGCTGTTTAGATAGGGTGATAAGCAAATCATCTGATGATTGATGTACAAGAATTTGTTTCTGATACATTTAAGTTCTCATGTGCAGCCTCTCTGCGGGATTGACCCTATGCTTGTCTTGGAATCTTCAATGCTTGTACTTAAAAGTTGTCCAACACAGACTATTGATCTTTTTCTATCTGGAAATATTCCTGCCGACTTGGTTAATTCTTACCTAAAACAGCATGCCCCAAGTATGCAGACCACCTATTTGGAATTGATGCTCTCAATGAATGAAGATGGGGTCTCCCAGAATCTGAAAAACGAAATGGTAACTTTCATATGCTATTATACAAATGTTAGTAGGTAAAAATTTATCTGAATGAAGCTATGGCCATGTGTTGCAGTTGCAAATCTATCTTTCAGAAGTTCTTGATTGGTATGTTGATCTCAATGCTAAGAAGGAATGGGATGAAAAAAACTATACCGCAACTAGGAAAAAACTCATGTCTGCATTGCAGAGTATTTCAGATTATAATCCTGGGATCTTGTTGAAACGAATCCCAAAAGATGCTTTGTATGAAGAACGAGCAATCTTATTAGGCAAAATGAACCAGCACGAACTTGCATTGTCCATATATGTACATAAGGTATTATTTTGAAGTCACATTGTTGTTTCAAAGTTTATTGAGCACGTGAACATGTAAATTTAAAGTGAGGTTCTTGCCTGAAAACCGAAAACAGTAAAAGATAACAGAGTTGGTCTGATTTCTGCTTTGAGCAACCATAATTTTTCGATTTAAGTAGTCTGTACTTGTTGGCAGGTCACTAATGTTGACATTTTTCCTGACATGGTGCCTAGAAAACAGATAATATGCTTACCAGTTTAAAGATTATCATAAACAAATAACCGAAACAGAAATCTGTTCAAACTATGCTACCTTTTTATGCAATAACTCCATAAGTTATCTAAACAATGCATTCTTTTATCTTTATTTTGTTGTTTCATTTAATATATACGGAGTCAGTGAAAATACTCTTTATAATAATTTATGTTTAATTTTGTGGAATTTTCTTGCTATTTCAGCTTCATCTTCCTGAACTGGCGCTATCCTACTGTGATCGGGTGTATGAAGCAGGACTAAATCAACAGTATTGGAAAACTCAGGGCAATATATACCTAAGTTTAATGCAAGTTTATTTAAATCCTCGAAAAAAAACAACAAAAGTTGAAAAGCGAATTACTAGCTTAGTATCTTCACCAAGTAGTGGAAAGTTGAAGGCGGGTTGGTCAGCTGTAAAAGCCAAAGGAAAAGGGTTAGGCAGAAAAATTGCAGAGATTGAGGGTGCAGAAGATACTAGAATCAGAGCATATAGTAGTGATGGTGGGAGAAGTGATAGTGGGAGAAGTGATGGTGGGAGAAGTGATGGAGGGAGAAGTGATTATGATACGGATGATGTTATTGAGGAAGGAAGCTCCACCATCATGCTTGATGAGGTCCTTGATGTACTAATTCAGAGATGGGACCGGGTTCACGGAGCAAAGGCCTTGAGACTCTTGCCTAAAGAGACCAAGCTACAGGTAACACCTATCTAGTGATCCTAGTTTCTACCTGTTTACTTGCGATTTGGTCAATATGTTGTGTTTTCATCTCAACTGGGTCATATGTGTAGATTGCAGAATCAAAAAGTTTAGCTAAACGAGGAAATAGGTTGAAAGTTAAGGTTTCTATAAATTCCTAAAACCTCCTAAATGGTTTCTTTTCAAAGATTTAGATAATCGTTGTGACAAGCGGTGTATGATTTTTAAAAATGATGTGTCAAAATAGTTATAACTTTTTTTAATGGACAAAAAAGTGTTGATGGGTCAACCCAACATGGCCAGGCTTGTTGTGACTCGCAGTAAAGAATGACCAGATTTGACACTATCCAACCCGCTCGACCTGGCCATCTTACTACCTTCACACATTTCCTTTCTCTTCTTCATTTATGTACATATTCAAACAAATATATGTTAAAATTGTGGAACAGAAGAGAACAGTACTAAATTTCCTGTGGACGTTTTGGAAACAGATATTAGAGTAATGAAAAACTGCTCTATCTTGATTGATTTTATGAGATTCCAGGCTAAAGTTATATTTACACCCAAACCTTTTTCTCATCACCGGCAAACTGAGAACAGTACCATGTCAGCGTGTCCACAATATTCCATAATACTATTGATATCTTTACTTTGTTAAATTGTATCTCTGGACTTTTGACCATTAATCTTATTTAGATATTACCATGTATCGGTAACTAATAGGAATAAGTTTGGAATCTACTACTTTAGATTCAATTTGATTGTTAGGTTGTTTTGGGTCATTCCTGGTAGATTATAATGACTTGTTAAATGTATTTCATCCACTTCCGTTCCTTTTTCGGCCTTTGAGTGCATTTTTTCCTCTCTGATTATTCAGAAATTGTATCCATTCCTTGGACCTCTCATGAAAAAAACCAGTGAATCATATCGGAACTTTTCAGTGATCAAGAGCCTGCGACAATTAGAGAATCTACAGGTATGTTTACCTTCTCATGCTCAAGAAACTGCTAGGTTCGTTTTCAGAACTCTTAACACTTGTAGTGTGAAAGATAGGTTGTGCTAATTTTGGCCATTTGTTTCATTTTGTGGGTTCCATTTATATGGTATGAGAAGAAACTAAAATGTGATAATAGGTTCGTCTTACTTCACACCAAGGAAAAGAAAAATAACACCAAACCAGAGAACCACATTCAGTGTATGGCCAAAAACATGATAGAGAAACCATAACAAAAATTTTACAAGTATATAATAAGCATTTATATATCTTATGAAACTCATTAACTCCGTATCTTATGGTTATTGTTTTGATATATATTCATAAATTTCAAGGTTAATGTGATTAGTAACTTTTGGAGGCATCTATTACAGGTATCGGTTAAAAATTAAGGGTACATTGAGTGATCTCAATATATACAATGAAGTAATTTATATTTTCTACCAGAAACAAACCATTAGTACAACAGTTACCAAAACTGTTTACACATTTTCCGGCTGCTTGGTAATGGTCATATTTACTGAGTAAATTTTTTTCTTTAAGCTGTGAGTGGTCCGAGTTTAATAGAGACTAGTAATTTGCAGAATTTCCACATTTAGACTTTAGATTTTACTAAAACTTATAATGAATACTGGAGGTCTGAATTGGTCTTCTACAATTAAATTAAATGCTATGTTTTTATGCATTTCAATTAGTATTGTATCATGATGCACAGGTTAAAGACGAATTATATAGCCAAAGAAAAGCAGAACTGAAGATCACATCCGAGAGCGTATGCTCACTTTGCAACAAAAAGATAGGAACAAGTGTTTTCGCAGTGTATCCCAATGGAAACACCATCGTCCACTTTGTTTGTTTCCGGGACTCCCAAAATATGAAAGCCACCAGAAAAGGATCTTCCCTTAGGAGACGATAAAAAACAGTTTTGCTAACTTATAACTTAGCGTGATAAAATGGCTTTGGAGCTGTGTTCATTGCATCGCACAGTTTTTTTCTTGAGTCCAACTAAAAGTCACATCATATTATTATGCGCGTTTGAAGAGCTACCATTTCTTTTTCTATCCCCTTAATAAGTTTGTAAATTTGATGTTGCCTTAGTTAGTTTGTATCTACAAATGTACTAGCAATGTTACTTGCATCAACCTCCCAACAAGTACTACACTTGTTGCATAAGGTATCAGTGTTGATAGCTTTACAACTATTTACTGAAATAATACAAATGGTACAATAATCCTACCTATAAGTGGTGCAAAATGAGCAAGTAACGTTGGATGCTCAAAATGGGTAGTTCTTGTAGGGATCAACATGGACCGGGTTTGATCGACTTTATCAACTTTTGACCAATTTTTTTTTGTTCTTCTGTGCTAAAGATAACTACCAAACACGACTGTTGTATTACTGATACAAATATTTTTCTAAAGCTGTTCAGGAGGTTGTTAGATATACTCTGCAACTTTTGGCCAATTTAAGATGTTTCTCTTTTAACAATTTTTTTTATTTAACCCTGATGACCCGTTAAAGATATGAATCAAAGTCGTTTGTTCACACACATGTGGGTTACCACAAGTGGGAAGGATTTGCTGTTTTCACCGGATGCAATTAGATAAACAGTCGATTCGTTGAGGTTGAGTACATGCATCGGCTCAAAACTTACAATGGGTCAACTAGATCAGAGCTTTTATTAATACTTTCAAGCCTATATGCAAAAGCATATACTTCGTTGATAGCTGATATGGAAGCGGAGTAGACATCACACTATTGGCTAGCTGGTTCAAAATGGATTCGGGTCAAAATATGTGATTTCAAAAAGAGGACACAGGTACTCAGTAAAGTGGGTGTCATGAGTTTGATTCAAGGGTACTCTATTGCGTGGGTCGGGATGCCAAAGTACACGTATTTTTACTCCAAGCTATGAAACCAAGTACGAGATAAATCCAATACCATCGAGTCAAACTTTCCGACCCTGGTCAAACATGTATTCCTCAATACAACTACAACAACATAAACATCAAAACAAAAACCACCCCCAAAACCATCCCTCCCAGGCTCCCATCAAAACCAACACTATCTAAAAACCGCATCCTTCCTAGCAAAACGATACACCACAACGCCAGTTCTCGACACACTAGACGGCCCATCTTCATGCACCACATCCACCCGAAACATCTTCTTCACCTTCTTAAAAAAACTAGACTCCTTCTTCCACCTCCTCAAATGCCCCATCAAAAATACCCTCTCCCTCTCCTTATCATTTTCGCCCTCACCCGAACCCAATAACAAATACTTCAAAGTCTGAATCAAAGGCTCATACAAATTATCATGATACACAACATCTGAACCAATAACCAAATCATAATCCCTCCCAATCACCTCCATATCTCCCACTTCCCCCCAGCTTAACCGCGCCACACGCACCTCACCTCCACCTGCCACTATCATCTCCTTGTTCAACTCAACGTTATATTCCATATTAGGCAACACATGAGGCAAGTCAGTTACAGTTACCTCACCACCAAGTATAGCTGCAGCTGTGATTCCTACTACCCCAGTACCTGACCCTAGCTCCAGGATCCTAATAGGCTTTTTATCACTAGCACAGTTTGTAACTGCAACTGAGAATGAGTCAGTGTTTGAAGGTTTGTAATTGTCGAAAAGGTTTACGAAAGTTTCTGCGGCTGGCCAAAGCTGGAATGAGAGCCCTTGTGAAGGAAGTTGGCGGATTGTGAGAGTGGAGTTGACTGAAGTGAGGTGGTAAGTGTTGTCTTGAACAGGTAATGGTACTAATTCTGTTGGCTTTCCATTTTTAGTAAGTTGATTGTTGTCAGTGTTTAGTAGGAGCATTGTGACTGGGTTTATTTCTTCGTCGTCTGAGTTCATGAAATGAGGGAGGTGAGGTTTTTAGGGTTGAGAAGATGCTCTCATGCTATTTTAGGTAACAAGTTAAGTAGGTCAATTTTGGGTGATTTTTTTTGGGTCTGTTTTGCCCTTTTGTTTCCATGCAAGTGGACATTGTTTGACTTTTTGAGTTTGGGTTTGAAGGTTTGGTATTGGTGGAATTGGGCGTGTAGTGGTCCCTAGGAAATCAGAATGGATTTATCATAAATCTGAATATATATATATATATATTTTTTTTATAAAGTTTATAATTATACCAAGAGGTATTAAACAAAATGCACAATGACTAGACGATGACGATATTCCATCAAGAGAAAAGGAGTAAATTAAATGTTACTTTCAAAACTACCTATTAAACCGTTTAGATACTTCATCCGTCTCAAAATTATTGTTCATATATTTTTTAAGAGGTATCAAAATAATTATACGCTTTTCTTATTAAATACAAATTAGAGAATCTAGTGGATGAATATTGTTAAAAATTAAAGTGCCATACTTTTATTAAATTTTGTGATTTTTCTCTCATGACAATAATTTTGAGACGGATGAAGTATATATTTTCGAAATAGAACTAATCATTTCCATAAATACATGATTTCAACAAATATAATTAAGGTAAATAAGTTTTAATAATGTAAGTGAAAATATTTTTAAATAAGGTAAATTTAAATAAAACCCGCAAGGATTATTGTTAGCGATCCCTAGACTTATTTGCACTTTCTAGCCCGTAACGACAAGAGGCCGATATGAAATGGGAGACTAGATATGTTACACATTGGGCTGAGCATCGCAGACCCAAAAACGATCGAGACCGAGAGGACTGACCGAACCAAAGGACCAGCGGTCCGGTCTCGGTCCCGACTTTTTCCTTATTTCAGTCTCGGTTCAGACCGGTTTTACGTAAAACCCAACTATTATGCCTTTTTGGATCGAACTAACAGAAAGACAGGACCAAACACATTCGGTCTGGTCCTCGGTCTAAGGTTTTGAGCTAGTTCGGTCTCAGTCCAGTCTGGTTTTGATCGGTCTAGTCCGGTTTTGGACCGTTGATCAGCCCTACTTACGCACACGCCTTAGTACTAAATTGAGTTGCGAAAAACGTGTGAACACGTTTTTTTCCTTTACAGGAGACTCTAAATGGCATCATGATATTGGGTGTTGGTCCCCGACTCCTCAAGTCATTTTAATAAGTAACGTTTAAATATTAGTCTTTTGATTTCATTAATCTCTTAGGTGCATACAAAAATCTTAGGAAGTACTACTCCCTCCATCCCATATTTATAGTCCATCTTTCATTTTTCGGTCGTCCCAAAATAATTGTCCACTTCCATAAATAGATAGGGAATATAGATCAAGTTTACTATATTACCCTCATTTGATGTTATTATTACAAACTTTAAAGAAGCTAGAAATTAATTGGTTAAGGGTAAAATTGTCTTTGTACAAAAAGTAAGAAAGAGAAAGTTGTAATGATGATGCTTATCTAAAACTGTGTGTTTTTTGTCTGTGGACAATAATTTTGGGACGGAGGTGGTATCAACTATAAGTCTAAATCTATACAAGTAAAGAGATCATGTCACTCTGAAGTGAAGATAATTTATTCTTATTCCTGAGAGAATTAATAAGAGTGTCCTTGGGACCTTGCTTTGTTTCATGCACTATGAACTCGTAATACAATACAGCCTGGAGTATGCGTCCAAACTCAATGCCAAACACACACTACCAGGGCTGGAAGGTATTTGGCTAAGAATGTTTAAACAAAATTTCTCATCGATCACACTGTGTTATGTTACATAAAATTCGAGCTAAGATTACCTACAAATCTTGGTCCTGGTCCAAGCCTGCAGGTGCATTTGTGGAATTACTGCCATATGCCATAAATAAAAAGCAATTAGCTGACAGCTAGCTAGCTGAAGTGACTCGATTCATATGAAATGAACGATTACTGAGATCATGGAAATACATTTTGGGAGGGACTTGGAACCTCGAGATGATGCTTCCAAAGCAGATGACGATGATCTTGATTGTTTGAGAACTATCATCTTAGCCTTTAATGTCTTCTATAACCACACGTGCAGCGTTGCGTCCTGGTGCACCCATGACCCCACCGCCAGGATGAGCTCCACTCCCGCATAGATACAATCCTCTCAATGGGGTTCTATAATTTGACCTGCATTGCACAACACATAGTAACAAGCTTATCTTGCAAAAACATGTGCGTTCCTAAGGCACACCACTAACAGGAAGGTATGACAACAATAAACTAGACAATGTTGAAGTTTACCATCCTTTTACAGGTCTCATGAGGAAAAGAGAATCCAACCCCATTGCACCATGGAAGATGTTCCCTCCTGTCAAATTAACTTTTTAGCAATGGGGAACATACAGATTAAAGATCCCTGATTTTGCATTTTTTTGAAGCGGCAATTGTACCTCACAAATGTCTCTAACGAGACTTGAACCCACAACCTCTTGGTTGAAGGGTTCTATTTTTGTTCTTATTCACTTTAAAAATCGGCATTAATAATGTAAAAGAGGGAACAGTCGAACACTGGTATGAATTACCTGTGAGACCAATTATCTTTTCAAGATCAGGTGGAGCCAACATGTCATAGCCAATAACTGATGAGCTGAAGCCAGGGGCATACTCGTCAATTAAGGTGAAACATCTTTGGGCAAAAGATTCCTGCAAAAAAAATGCTGTGGATTAAAAGGGTTTGAAAAGTCTCAAACAAAATGATACTAACATTTTTAGAAGACATCTATAATAATAATGGTACCCCCCATCTGAAGTTAAAAATTTACAACGCATGCTTCAACTGGTTTTACCAACACTTCCTGCCTGAAGCAGGTTAATTCATTATGACCACTATATATTGTGCTTCACTGCATTTATCTGGTTGCCACTATCGAATTGACCACATTAACTAGAGTCTTAAATGGATAAAGTAATCAACCATGGTCAGATAGACAATTTACAGAAAAGACACGCCAAGTGCACGTAAAGGTGAAAGTACAGTGGTGCGACTGTCATTTGTCATTTACAAAAGAAAGAGACATGGAAATATATGACTAATATTTCCAGCAGAACAGCACATAGCAAGTGTACTTTCAAAAACTAAAACTCACTCTGTATGCAGGATCTTCCCAGCTGCCATCTTTAGGTTTATACGGTGTAAACTGAACAAACAAATTGATGACATGTTGGCCTACAATAAAGTAAGTTTCATTAGCTCTTGGCACACAAAAATAGAGTGCACTGAATAATGCAAAGTAATATTTAGGGATCCATTAATTTCCAAAAAGCGATCATCAAAAGCATGGTATTATATTGTACGAAAATAGATATGACATAAGACTACCTGGTGGAGATATAGTCTTGTCTAAGGCAGATGGAATTGTCATTTCAATTACAGGCCTTTGTGATGGCAATCCATTCACTGATTCCTGGCATGCAGAGTCTATCTCCTCGATACTGATCAGCAAAAATTATAACACATAAATAGATCCACTTGTTTAAAATCCAAAGATAGAATAAGCAACAAAACAAGCATGAAGATACAAAAAAATGCTGAAATACTGAAGGAATAGCATACCTCTCGGAACCAATGTGGATGGTACCCATATGCTGAGGACCAGCTTCAGGATAGCCAATATCACAGCACTTAAACTTTGGCAATTTATCAACTGCTATGTTGATTTTAGTGGTTGCCTGTTCAATCAAGTAAAATTTAGCATTTGCTAGAATTTGTGATCGCTCCAAATTTGGAACTTAAATCAACATAGCAGTATAAATTTAAGTTTGTGTCATCAGAAACTTATAAAAAAGGTTGTATTATCTGGTAATTAGGAGGAATGGTGAATTGTAAAAGAATCTTACAGAGCTATAATCAGAGTGCTTAATAGCACGAGAAAAATCTTCAGGAAGAACATTTTCAGGTACTAGTTCCTATGTCAGAATATGCAAAAGACAATTCAAAATGGTTAGTTATGTTCTTTCTAGCTCAAATTGTAAAAACTTCATCAGCTTTAAAAGTTTTACCATGAAAGTCTTGTAGGGAGTAGCATTTGACAAAACAACTGAAGAATGAACATGTGTTCCATCACCCAAAATAACCTAAAGAAAAATGCAGTTAGTTTGCCTGAATTTTGAGTAATTATTCATTGCATCAATTTGTGATTGCCTTCTATAGCTCACCCCTGTAACTGTGCCAGAATCCTCAATTATCAGCTTTGATACCTGCATAAGAAATGAAGTATTTAGGTAACAATATCAATAAACTACTCATAAGAACTAAAATTCGTTTTTTTTCTTTTTACCTAACATCTATGAAGATCAGTGTTGACATATTCATAAGAAAAAAGTAGGCTATATGTTTAATTTTGACAAAAAAAATAAAATAATAATAAATAAATAAATAAAATAAAATAAAAATTAGCCTGTTTGATAATAAAAAAACAACAACTTGATGAAGGCAAGATTTTTGTCATAAGAAATGTGAATAATTGTGATTTACTTAATATCAAACATTTTTGAAAAAACGATAGTGACCATTAAAGAAGCTGCAAATACTGCCTAGAATCTTGAAATGTGAGACTCTCGTCCAATTTGGGATAACAAATTAAGATAAAAAGGGTTAGGATCAATTTCTACTCAACAAAACCATGAAGTGGTCACAAAGTAACACACTAGTTATCCCAAAAATGATATACCTCTGCATCAGTAACTATGGTAGCACCAGCTTCCGTGGCTGCACTTCCAATAGCCTTAGACACTGAGCCCATTCCACCTTCAACATACCTAAACGCATATCAGTTACCTAGCATGTAATTCATCTAAACAGTATTATTTGATCTCATAATGTCTATTTACGTGCACACACACAATTGCCGAAGGTCGTTATGGAAGCAGTCCTTTTACCCTAGGGTAGGAGTGTGACTGTCTACATCTCACCTTCCCCATACCTCGCTCAGGCGGGATTGGGTATTGTTGTTGTTGTTGTTGTTGTTGTTGTTGTTGTTGTTGTTGTTGTTATTGTTTTATTTAATCTCATATATAAAAACACCTTGAGCAAACATGCACACTAAAGAGAACTCACTTGCAAAATCAACATGCTCACTAATAAATTAGGAAGTTTTACACCTTTTGAAGAGGTTCTGATATATATGTCGGCTTTAAAGATATGGGTACATGAGAATACAAAATACTAATGTACCAAAAATTTAACTAAGAAAGTTTTTGACCAAACATGGATCACGGGATTCACAACAATCTGGTTCTACAAGTATAAATTCAATAACAAGAATTTAATATATGCTAAAGTAGAAATACGTACGACCAGATTCCACGGTCACCATCAGTTTCTCCCATCACATGATGTAGCAGAACATACCCACTCCCTGGTGTGTGGGCACTTGCCTGCGTCACAAATGTAAAGTATATGCAAGAAGAATTTAGCAAAGAACACGGAATCACATTAACGATTATGCTTTCACAACTGTGCAATACGATACAGAAATTTTATTATGGAATGGTACTTACAGTGGATCCTATCACTGCATCTGTAGCAAGTGTTGCCTTCAACACCTCACTCTGCATATTATTCGCATATAAAAGATTAAAATGCTGGCTTGACATTATTATATATGCGTGTATGAGGTCTCATAAAAAATTTCGTATCACTAGTATCGAGGAATGAGGATCAAGTACCAACCTCAAACCAGTTATTTAAAACCTTTGATGCTGGTGACAGTAGAAGGTCCATAAAATCCCTGTTATAAGAAAGAACTGCATAAGTTTATTAGGTCTGTGATGCAGACCGTCTTCTTAAGCTGATTAAGCTAAGGAAGTTATTAGTTGATAGTTGACTTTAATTTTTGATAGGCTCATCAGTTTTATGCTATTATTCCCTTTTAGTAAAAAATGAATCCCAAAAACTAATGACATAAAGTCCAAATCAGTATTTTGCATTAGCCACTGAGATACGAAATCTTACACCATCCCTTGTTGACCCATGGAGACAGACTGATGCAAACAATGGGCCCAAAATTCTGATTTCTGCAACTTATGCTTTATTCGGGAATTAAAAGATGAAGTGCCTTGGTGAGCTTCAGGTGGTGATGAATCTATTAGTGGATCCATGAACTTGCAAAAGTTCTCTAGCTGCTTCTCGTACCTACACATAAACAGCAGAATAAGATAAAAAAGATCATACTGATGAAAAAAACGCTCCATGGAATCAAACACAAATACTAAAAACCAAACTTCTAAGAGCTTCACAAAGACCAGATTATAGGTTCCTCCAAGTAATGAATGATACATGTTAGCAACAAACTCTTATTACGATCATGTTTTGATGATAGTCTGGTCTTTATTCATTTTACTATTTATAAGGCATTTTTATATTTTCTTTCATATATCACAGTAACACATATATTAATATACCAATGGATAGATGTCCCTTGATGCACATCATGTTCCATCGAGCTATTAAACTTCTTAACAATATCTACCATATTATCTAGTCAACACAATTTGTACAAACCACATTTAACATTGTCCTTGCATTAATACTTAGGTACTTTGAAAACTCAGTTTACAGCCTAAAACCATCATAAGGAAGATAATCACCCGTAAATACTATACACAGTATAACAATGATTCTAACCAGCCACATATATATTACCAAACATTAAAAGTTTAACAGTAATAGAACCTTGGATAAGCTTCAGCATCTCGTGTCGAAAACTTTGAAATCTCGGAATGATTCAACTCAGCATCAGGACCTAACAAAAGATACCGTCCATCCAAACATGGCGTAAACGACGAAGGACTCCTCTTCAACAACTTCAATCCATGTCTATGTAACTCCAGATCTCTTAAAAGTTATATAAAACACTCACTTAGTAAACTATATGAAATTAGACAATATCTATATCTATACTTCTATACTACATTATAATGCATTTGGGACTATTCTATAATTAGAAAGGCTTAAAATTCGGACTTTTTTCTTGCTTATTATGGAAAGATTTCAAAATTAATTTGTTAGGAAGCAAGTTGGTTAGGAAGTTTGTTAGGAAATTGTTGGTTAGGAAGTTTGTTAGGAAGCAGGTTAGTTAGGAAGTTGTTGGTTAAGAAGTTTGTTACGAAGCAGGTTGGGTGTTCAAACTAAAATTATTTGGCTTAGCCTCTCTACTTATAAAGCATAAAAACACCTAAATGTGTAACCGAATAATGCAAAATATAGTCACAGGTACACGCCGCCGCATTGCGCGGGTACCGTTCTAGTCCATTCAAATGTATCACACTACTGTTTGTTTAAGCTTTGTGCGCTTACGAGTTTATTTGATTTCGGCTTATATTTCACAAGCCCTGGCTTATTTTAACACTTATGAGCTTATATAAGCTTATTATAAGGCCAGAAAAATTTGGGCTTACGAAATAATAAGCCGAAATCCAATAAGCTCGAAGGCCCACAAATTTGATACAAACTAAAAATAATGGATCAAGTTGGATACATTTTCAAATGAATATCCCAAATGTTTTAAAATTAAACCTAATGATGGAAGGACGAAGGAGGCTCTGAAGGTAGCTACAACGAGAGAATTTGAAACCAGGAATGAGTTCTTCAGTGACGGCGGCGCCGCCGATGATGTGGCGGCGTTCGAGGACGGCGACGGAGAGGCCGGACTGAGCTAAGTATGCGGCGGCGGTTAGGCCGTTATGACCGCCGCCGATGACTAACGCGTCCCATTTTTTGTTGTTGTTGGTTAAGGCGGAAGTGGTGGTGGTGCAAAATGTTCTTCTCCACATTTTTATTTTAGAGTAGTTTCACTGTCACTGTGTGTGTTGTGAGCTGACTCTGTTGTGAAGTTTTTAGACCTTTTATTTAGAGTAAATTGCAAATATAGTCCCTGTGGTTTGATCAGATTGCACCACAAGTGAAGTCCCTGGTCTTTGGAAATTGCAGGCGGCCTCCTTGTGAGCAAGTTTGGGTTTCGTTTTGGTCCCTGGCATATAACGAGGTTAGTCTCATTCCGTTATGTTGAGACTTTTCTCTTAACCCAAAGGGTATATTTGTCTTTTTACTAGTGATCCCAATCTGAAATGTTTATAAGACCACCCCCAACGTCATTTTCCCCAAATTAAATCAAACACCACTTCACACATACACACATAAACCCTAGCTTGTTTTGCCCCTAAACCAATGAATTGTTTTTGTGGTAACCCAACAATTGTACGTACTTCATGGACTAATATAAACCCAGGACGTCGATTTCGATGTTGTCCCCAAATTGTAAGTTGTATGCTTTAGGTAATTATCCTTGTCACAATTACTTTACTAATTATTGTAAGTTATTCATTGTAGGGTATGCATTGTCCTTTCTTTTCTTGGGTGGATCCACCTATGTGTGCTCGTGCAGTGGCAATTATCCCTGGTTTACTAGCTTCAAGAAATGCACTTGAGCAATCTTTGAATGCAATGGCTGGTGCAAATCGTAGGCTAAAGATATGGCTCATTTGCAGTTGGATCTTTTTTATGATTTTCTATTTGATGTAATGGTATTTTAGTGATGCAATATAACTGAACTTATGAATTGACCAAGATAAATGTTATGGTAAATTGATTTTGTGTTTTGTAATGAAAGTCAGTTAAGTAATGAAATCCCTTTATAGTTATATATTATTGTCTCAAAAAGTGAAAGTTTAGCAGTTCATGTTTGCCAAAACACATTCACAACATTGGCATTTGCCAAAATTGTCACAGGGACCAAAAGCAATCACATTTGCCAAAAAAAAAAACATTAACAACCTTGGCATTTGCCAAAAGCAGTTAACTTGGGACCAAAACCAATCACATTTGCCAAAAATAATTCACAGCATTGGAATACTAGCAGTCTAGAAAATGACATAACATATGGTAAAAGTCAAAGTCAACCATTGATAAAGCAAATTCAAACATTCAGTGTTACACAAAGTCTTAGATGCAAAACACAAAATACAAACAAAGTCTTAAAAGAAACATGATAACATAATGATTAAAGATAGTCTTAACCAAAGTTCCTTGCACAGTCATGCATTGGGTTGTTTTTCTGGAGTTAACCTGTTAGCAGTCAATTTGGTTCTTTTCACTCTGGGCCCAGTTGAAGCTTGACTTGGTTGTGAAGCTTGACTTGCTACAACATTAACAGGTACTATTGATATAAATAAATGACTAAAAACGTTATTCATATCTTTCGATATCTCTATGTTTTGATAATCACAAAACGAAAACTCATCAAACCAAAGATTATGACATAAACAAGTATTTAGTAGTAAATACTCATCTTTACCATCTAATCACTTAAGGTATGAATAAACAAAGTGTCTAATGTATTATAAGATCAAAGGAACACTTTTGTTAATCACTAGATATTTATAAAATGTCGCAAAACATTTAATATCTTTTATAAAACATTTTTTGCATTAAAAGAATATGTTTAACTCATTACAAATTTATGAATTCAAATTTTCTACTAAAAATGGCAAATCTAATCCAGAAAAATTTCCCTCACAAAAGGACAAGAAAATCCAACGTTCAGGAGGGCGGCCCCCTTAATTATACTGGGCGGCCCCCTTAATCATTAAGGGGACCGCCCCCTAATTAAGGGGACCGGCACGCTCCAGAACAGTATTTTCTGGCCCTTTAAATATTGGATCATTCCACATACTTTTCTCACCTTTTTGCACTAAAAACTTTCTGATCTAAACATCCTTCTCCATCCTCTAAAAATCCTTTGATCATATATACATTAATCTTTGTTTCAAAGTGATTCACGCCTCAACACTCAAAGTGCAAAGAGAAGAATACTTCTATTAGAAGTATTACAACTTAGTATCATCTTGCTATCTAAGTTGCTTGTTTATCTCTTCTTGTAAATCTTTCATATTTTGGTGAATAAGGTGTATGTATTAGTTAGCTAGATTTAGTTATAGAATCTAGAATTGTTGTAAGTGTGAAGTGGAACTTGAAGTGAAGAAGTAGTGTTGGATAGTAGTGGTGATAGGAGATAGTAGCAATAGTGACTAGTAGTGAAGAAATTGAAGCTTCCAAGTGGAGAAGACTAGAAGACATTAGTAGCTTGAAGTTGTGAATACATTAGTGGCTTGAAGTCGTGAAGACATTAGTGGCTTGAAGTTGTGAAGACGTTAGTGCCTTGAAGTTGTTAAGTTGCAAGACATTGAAGTTGTGAAGGCGTGAAGATACTTGTGGTGTGAAGAAGTATAGAAGAAGTGAAAAGGTGTGAAGAAGGTGTGAAGTCTTGAAGAAGTTGTGAGATTGGTTCTGCTACGATTAGAACTCGACATTTTGCTTTGTGTCGTAAATTGGTGTAAGCTTTTGGTGTGTACGGTTTTCTCCGCCATAAGGGAGGTTATTAACTTAGTGAAGAAAACTCTCGAGTTCGGTGCTCGGGGAGTGGAGTAGGGCAAGGAAGGTGTCCTTGTAGCCGAACCACTATAAATCCTTTGTCTCTCGGTTTGATCTTTCCATCTCTAACTCTTTGCTTGCTTACTTATTAGCTTTTCGTACATTGTTATAATTGTGTGTTGTGCATATATTAATTTCACATAAAAGATCAAACTAGGTTCCATTTACAACATCAATTGTACATTAGTAAAATATAAGTATATACAATTATTAAAACACATATACATATATAAATACAAACTTATATTTAAGTGAGATATATGAAATTATAATTTCTATTCAACACTTTAAATAAGTAGTGTCTATGTGATATATGTGAATTAATTTGTATTTATACTTTAGCTTCAAAGGTTTTTACAATTAGCATCAATTCTTTAAAAGCAAACCTTTACTAAACGAAAAAGACGCAAAACTATTCAACCCCCCCTTCTAGTTTTCCACAGGTGCCTTTGCAGATTGACTTGGTTGTGAAGCAGGCTTCTTACCCTTTGCATGTACCTTTGCAGATTGACTTGTTCCACCTTTGTTTGCAGGGCAACTCCTTTTGTTGTGTCCTGTCATTCTACAAATACTACACCTAACCTGCTTACCTTTTCTTGTCAACTTCCCATCTTTAACCATTTCAATTTCACCTTTGCTTTTCTTTCTCTTTTTTGATGGTCTTCCAATCTGTGGAACAACTTTTGGTGGAAGCAAAGTGGTTGCACATTCAAACTTTTTCCAAAATTGTGGTCCATTAACTGGATTCACCTTGTGAGAATAAACCTCAATCCATGTCTTCAGCTTGTATGAATCATGTACCCAGTCTTCAGGAATTCCCACATCCATATTATTATATGCCATATCATAGATGCAAGCAATAGCATGCTTGCATGGGATTCCTGATACTTCCCACTTCCTACAAGTACAAACTTTTTGCTTCAAGTTTACCACAGTTTGTTCACCCCATGCAGCCTTGACTTGGAAAAGATCTGCTCCATTCCAATCCAGTACATTGTGATGCAACATCTTTTTAAACTTAAAAATCTTTGTAGCAGCAGGGGTAAGGGCTCCATCACATTTGGCTGCAACCTTTTGGACAAGGACTATCCTCTTCATTAGATATTCTCTCACATATTCAAGGGCAGTAGTAATAGGACTATCCCTAGCATCTAAAAGCTGTCTGTTGAAGACCTCACAGATATTGTTGATTAACATGTCACAATGAGCCCTCCCTAATTTAAGATTGTAACTGAAGTTAAATGTACATGACCAGGTTTTAATCTACTAAAAAGGTGAAAAAATAAGTAAAGTGTACTAACCAGAAAAGTGACTTCTACTCCAATGTTGTGGTGCAATTTTGTTCAAATACTCATATGTTTTCCTGTTGTATCCTTTCAACTCTTGCATACCTCTTTCAAACTCAACCACAGTCAATGCAGTTGCACACTTCCACAACATGTCCTTGAATTCACCTCTTTTCCATGTCAGGTTCATATTCTCATTTATGTGCCTCACACAGTACCTATGCTCAGCAGATGGAAATAGCTTTGCTATTGCAGGTAACAGACCCTATAAAAGTAAATACATCAATGTTAACTATGAATAAATAAATCAATGTTAATTTTTATTGCAATTGATGAAAGTGAAATGTGAGTTGTACCTTTTTCCTGTATGTGATGAAAGTGAAATGTGAGTTGTTGTGTAAGTCTAAATCATCACCTAGGCAATTTAAGAACCAAGACCAAGAGTGTTGTGATTCAAATTCCACAATACCATAAGTACAGGGTATATCCCATTATTTGCATCCACACCAACAGCTGTAAGTAGTTTTCCTTGATATTGACCCCTCATGAATGCTCCATCCAAACCTAACAACTCCCTACCACTAGCTTTAAACCCCCTTTTTTAGAGCACCCAAACAGACATAGATCCTTCTAAAAATTCTTGTATTTATTTCAGGATCTTCTTCCCTGTAGACATCAATTTTAACAATGGTATCTGGGTTGCACCTCTGTAACTCAATCACATAATCCCTCAATAAAACATACTTGTTTTGAGCATCACTGTAACACCCCAACCCGACAAGGGTAAAAGTATTACAAATATGGTGTCATATCAGAAACAAACATAAACATAAACAAACGGAAGTCTTAACATAAATAACCAAAGCAGAGTAAGTCAACATGACTCAAAATTACATAAGTTCCCAAAAGTAAATCTCCAACAGAAAATAAATGGAAAATAAACAGAGTCTTAAATAGTATCAAATATCCGAAGCTAAGATCTCTAAGGTAAGTCCACACTCAGCACTCAATCCCATAAGCAAACCCCAGCTCCTAGCTTAGATACCTGCCGCGGAAGAAAAGAAAATGCGGAGCTTCAAAAGCTCAGTGAACAGATATAACAACAAAGTAATATGAAACAGAAACGAATACAGAATATGGTATAAAGGGAGATAACTGAAATATAATCAAAGTAAATGGAAACAGAAATAAGGGTTAAAGGTAAAGGTTAAATCATCTACCACGAGCCCAGAAACAGATATCATATAATAATCATAATCACACATAAGGCAACATATGTAGGGGAGACCTACCAGAGTTTTGAAGGACCTGCATGCACGCAGCATCAATCACCAGATAATAACAGATAACAGATCTAGGATGCATCCATATGCCCCTGCAGAAAATCATAATCATAGTGGCCATAACAGATAACAGAAAGGGACGGTGTGGAACATTACTCGACCACACTAGAGTCATGTCACTGGTGCATCAATGACACAACCATGTTACCTTCATGGCTAGGGAAAAATGGCTCGGGTATCAAACTGAGGGTCAGATCACATGTCATATAGGTCATATCGGAAAGGTTCATATTAAATGGTTCAGAAGGTCATTACAAAGGTCCACAAATCAGAGGTCAATGTCAAAGGTTCATAGTAAAGGTTCATAATTAGAGGTTCAGAAATAAAAGGGATCATAGCAAAGGTCTCAGAGTCAGAAGTTAAATAAATCATAGATAAAAAGAGTTCATGAGAAACCTGTGAGAAGGTCAGAATATCTGTACCTTATTCAGACAAGCAAAATAGGAAACAGAAAGATCAACAAGAGAGTCACTCCCGCTTCACAGAACCTATACGAATCAAATATCAAGCATTACTTTTAAGTTCATAAGAATTAGGTTACTCATTTTAGTATACTTTCCAGTTTTAGTAACATTTCCAATTATAGTAACATTCCGTATTTAGTAAGTTTCCTCAATTAAAATTTAATACTTAAAGGTTATAATTGACAATTAATAGTATTTAAGGTTAAAATGACCAATATAATATTTTAGGTTAAAATGTCAATATTATAAGTTTAGGGTCTAAAATATAGATTATCAAAATTAAATAATAAAAGTCAAATAAAATTATTTTAAAGTTTATTTTAATAATTTAACATTAAGGTAATAATTTTGGACCCCGTCATTATAATTTTATATAATTTATTAACGTACTCACGATATTAATATTTATGCCGCGACGACCCAAGATTTTATAACCCGACTTCGTTATTCTTAAACAAATACACCTAATCATTCTTTTTAGCCATGCACATGCATAGATCTGTTATTTATTGAAAACCCTATACAATTTGTTATGGCCAACTTATTTGCATTCCTTTGCAATTCATGTGATGAGAATGTTTATTATTATTATTTTTAAACAGTAGAAGGTTTATTATATAAAATAATACATATATTTAATATCGTTTTAAGCCGAACTCGACTCGCACTCTTTTAATATAATATAATTTTCGAATCAAAGCTAAGCCGAATATCAAAACATAAATCACATGCCTGCATCTCTTTCCTTGTTTTAAACGAGGGGAAGTAACCTGCCGCGTTGCGGCGGGGTTTTTTCCTAGCAGTTACCTAATGTATACGACTGCACTTGTACAAATATTAGCAAATACAAAATTGCAGGTGTGGAGTGATCGCCTGCTTTACTACAACTTGTATGTTAATGTTTACAAACCAAAGTTCAAGTCTAGTACACCTACATTACATAAGAGGCTCACCTCTGAATACTGAAGCAAAGGTGGCCCTTAATTACCTTCTAGCAGAATACATTTGTAGAAGTATTAGCAAGCACAAAATTGCAGGCAGGGCAACACCGCCTGCTTTACTACAACCTATCCGCTACTGTCCTACATTAGATAACAGGCTCACCTTTGAAAATTGAAGTAAAGGTGGCCCTTACTTTCTAGCTAGTCCTATACATATTCCATACGTTTGCTGCTGTACATTCGGTAGACATTGTATACATAGGTAATTATTCTTGTCTAGCTTTCTTGTTCCTTTCCTGAGCATGTTCAGGATCTGCCTCTGTGAAAAGCTCCCTTCTAGCTGACCCGCTTTCTTCCTCGACACTTGGGCCACTGCTTGTAGAACTGGTTGGAGGAGGACCTGTTATACGTAAGAGAGGTTCGGGAGGGCTAGTGATGGCTGGTGGTGGGCTTATGGTTCCCGGGCTCATTTCTGTTAGTTGTTGTTGGCTAACGGCAGTTCTAGATGGTGTTGAGGCAGAGGCTTCGCTATTGGCTGTGACAGGTTCGGGTAACTGAGGTGTGTCAATAAGCTTGGCATCCTCAAGGACAAAGTTTAGGAAACCCCTACGGCTGCCTTTTCCTAAGTGTATCTGGAATCTATGTTTTGTGTTTTCAAGTTCCTTGATAATGGGTGGTAATGTATATGGATCTGGGTCTGGGATGTAAGGGAGGACCTCATTGATATGTGGCACCAACGAATAAGCGGCTGGGCTGTAGCACGCGACTACAATGCTTCCGGTCATATCTGCAAGTGTTGCCCTAAAGCAGTAGCTGCCAAAGGCGTACTGATATCGTAATTTTTTTTTTTTGGAATTCCAAGGTATGTTATTTGGTTTACTTATCGCTATCATGGTTTGTAGTACCTGTAATTTGGTGTTGGACGACTCCCCGGTTCTTGGCAATGGCGATGAGGAAAGCGTTCATCAACTGGGTTCCCACATGATCGGCAACGATTGAAGTACCAGCCTTTGGTTTCGTCTATTTTCACTATGAAAGCTTCAGTTTTGAAATGTTGCTAGCATGTTGGAAAAAAGTTAACAGTTAGTTTGTACAAAAGTGGCCACAATTTTTTATCCTGCACTGTGTATGAAAATATATAAATAAGTGTTTGTGTCATACGGCTGTTGTTTGGGGGACTGCTCCCATGATAATTCCTAGCGGCAATATTTCCATGTGTGCTTCTTGTACAGCCGATGGTCCCTGTGAAGGTTGCAACTGTGTGGAAGGCCCTGATGACAACAACTCTGTGTACCTGTGCTCGAACCAATATTCATTAACAGTAGTTTATTGTTTTTAGGGATCTTGCTTAAAAGTATGTGCCACTTACACTTGTCGTATGTGTTCAGCCTCTGGAACCTCCGGGTTAAAGTACGGGCTAGTGGCTGGGGTGGATGAAAGCTGTATAACACCTGGTTGAAAACATGTGTACGGTAATCAGTAGATAGGCTATGATAATAATGTATACACCTATGTTGGGTACCTGCATGTCGTTTTGCCCAGCATGATGAAACTGCTATAATAACCGGCTGTTCCATTTCTTCAGATTTTGCGACCGGGAACTGTGTCGCAAGCTCGTTCCACAATGTTAGCATAACCGTGTTACCACTGTATAAAAAAATAAGAGGATTGTTGAAAAAATTTGGGTATATCTTGTGTTACAACAAAAGTATAACACTTACTTTAGGTTTTGTATCTCAACATTTCGTCGAGATATTATGTTGGTAGTCGCGTCTCCAAACTCTCTTATACCACCGATGTTTCTCATGATTCCTATATAGTCTGCAAAATATGTGTATTCCAGGTTTCGATAATCACACATTCACTATGTTTACACACAAATTGTTTCACATTGTAATGTTACCTGTCAGAATCGGCTCGCGGGTATCTGCTCTACGACACACTTCATTGTAAGGGGCAAAGTTAAAATAATGTTTGGGGAAGCCGTCATCTTGTATTGGAGCAGCTTGAGTAAATCTCCCGAACAAAAGTGTCATGCTGTTTTCTAACGTTCTCTGCCAGTTGTCGGTTTTCTTGGCGCCATAACCTTGAACCTGATAGCATGAGTCAAGCTGAAACTTGCTATCAAGCTGTCTCGCATCTTGGAGCTGACCATTGGCTTGGATTGCCCCCCCCCCCCCCCCCCCCGCGCGCGCGCAATGATGGTTGTTAAACTATGAAATACCAACGTTCCTTTTCTGTTTAACTATACCTTTTTAAAATGATCTCAAAGAACTATTTGTGACGTACCTTACGATCAAGTAGTATGAATGCTATTCCTGTAGGTGTTGGGTCGGGGATATTTTTTGAGGTCCATTTTCGGTAAACTTTCAGGTCTAGCGGTTTATTCAAGTCCTCAGGTTTTAGGTTCATCACATCCACATATTCTGGCTCAACCATGACCTGTTTCCCTTTGTCTTTGGCACGCTCATCTGTTTGTCTTTCAGTATCATGCTGAAGTTGTTCTTCAGTCTGGGTTGCACTTTCAGTCGCTATGTCCGCCATAATTCTGAAATATTAGGTAGCAGTCAATATTATGAAACAAAAAGTACCACTAACCTTGTTCATTTAATCTAAACAATATGATGCGAAGGAAAGTGTATGTGCACGCATATGGTATCTTTTTACGTTCACCTGAGTGAACCACAATATAAACGCAAAGATGCAAACTTGTAAGCAAGATAATTAAGGCGGCACAGCTAAAGCATATCTATTTACATAGGGAAAACACACGTATTGAAACAAAAATATATGTAAGTAACTCCCTTTTTTTTGGGTAAAAAGGGCGGACACCTGTGCTAAATTAATTTTTTCTAGCAAGTCCCTGTAAACAATGTTTTTAGTTGTGTTTCTCGCCATTGTTGGTTCCGTTAGTATCACCATTTTCAAACCCTCTGGCGACGTGGCTCTTGATAGTGCGACATATAGCTGTCCATGGCCAAATATCGGTTCGGGAAGATAAATGCCAATCTTTTTCAACGATTGGCCCTGGCTTTTATTAATCGTCATGGCATAACACACTTTAGCCGGGAATTGCTTTCTTTTAAAGATGAAAGGAAGCTTCTCGTCATTTGAGGTTAGAACAATCCTCGGGATAAAGACCTTCTGAGATATTCTAGTGCCTGTGATGACCTTCGCTTCAATAACTCTTGATAGCAGTTGTGTAACAATAAGCCTTGTACCGTTGCATAAACCCCCTACCAAGTTGAGGTTTCTGATTAACATTATCGGTGTTCCTACCTTGAGTTCTAGTGTGTGCGGTGGGAGGCTAGGAAATGTGAGCGTGTTTAAATAGTCAGGAGGGTATAACAACTCAGTGGCATCGCCATCGTTGGACCTTGGGACTGCTGTGTCAACGCTACTATAAAAAGTACTTTCTCGATGTATCGTGGCCATGACATAGTTATTAATGATGTCCGCTGTTTCATTCTTCGGGAAAATTATTGCCTTTTCTTGAAAGCTTTCTGCAGTCGGCTCATGCAGCGCCGATTCATCATAGATGAACTTGATAAGTTGGTGCAAGCCGTCTTCGGTTGATGGTAAACAGTAGGCGTCAGGTATGGATACCCATGATGTGTTTTCAGGATCTTTGGGATCAGGTGTTCCAACATTGCCGTCCCCTACGTCAAGCAACCATTGGGAAAAACTTGTTATTTGTTGCCTGCGTTTGGCATTGTCAACCAAGCGATTAAGCCTCATGTTTTCATGTAATGAAAATACCTTAAAATAATGCCACAGATATGACTCGGATATTGAGGAACCTATGATGTCTTGTTTCGCTGCATTCTTTTTTACCGGTAATGTTTGTCTGAAATCACCACCAAGTATGACCGTTCTTTCTCCAAATATGTGTGTGGGTGTGTCGAAGATGTCTCTAAGAGTTCGGTCAAGTGCCTCGAAGCATTTCTTGTCACTCATCGGGGCCTCATCCCAAACGATGAGGTCTGTTTGTTTCAGCAGCTCGCTAGTCTGGGTGCCCTTCTTTATACTACATACTGATGCATCTGTTAATTGTAACGGTAGTTTGAAGCGAGAATGAGCAGCTCTTCCAGAGGGAAGCAAAAGCGATGCTATACCGGAAGATGCCACCGCAAGTACTATCCTACCTTCGGATCTTAGCGTTGTGATGATCGTTTTCCAGAGAAAGGTCTTGCCCGTGCCACCGTGACCGTACACAAATATCATTTCTTGAGTCTTGTTTGCAACAGCTGCCATGACAATGTTGAAAATATGTCTTTGCTCATCGTTCAGTTTCGGGATAAGTAAATCCTTCTCTCTTGCCAGGGACACTCTATCATAACACTTTTCTTCCATCAATGCCCTATTCTTGAGTATATTTAGTAAACCTTCAGGCGGATTCGGCAGACCGAAATCGTCCAATGACTTCCCATGCTGGCCAAGTGCAACCTGTAGCTCATATAAAATCCCACCTTTCAATTCTGAGTCGTTCACATGCAGGAAGTTAACGCCATGTATAAGCGATAAAACCCTTGGAATATCATCGGACATGTGCTTCCAAAAGGCGTCCCATAAAACAGTAGGGCTAGCAACCTCGCAAAACACTAATATTTGAACAAACATTGCCCGTAATTCTGAGGCAGAAGCAGTTGCAGCAGCTTCTTGCAATGCAACCAGCCACTCTCCATCATTTTCTAGCAACCCCAAAGCCTCTGCAGCTGCTCGGTATGTGGGGTATGTTCTATTGTTCACCTTGCGTATACGTGAGAAAGAAGTGCACCCTCTCTGATGCAGCAACAGCAGTCTTTCGTAAAATAGATCACCCGACGCCGGATGCACGTACACCATCCTTCCTACGGAAGGCTTGTTTTTATTTTTTCTCGGGAACCACCGCTTTTCATTCTTTGACCAGACAAACTCTGACGGGAACTCTAGGTATGTGAGGTGCCTCCCCAGGGTTGACTCTCTGTTGAAAGCAAGCCACTCGGTGAGTGTTGTCCTGTGTGACCCAGGATTGTCAACAACTGATTCTAAGGTCTGCTGCTGTCTAAATGTAACGTGTTGCATATTTTCTAAGTGAACCGTCAATATTTGTACTGCCGGGTCCCTACTATGGATATCAAAACCTAGAATTCTCCAACACGCTTCATTCGGCCCAATATATCTTGCGTCAACGAAATTCTTGATTTCATCAACAACCCTCGCCGACTGTGTATTAGACGATGTAGAAGCACCATCTAGTCTACACAGTTGTTCTAGAGCTGTTGTAGTTCGGACTATTCTGGCAACTATTTTATCTGTCCCTTTCGCAACATACTTGAAGAGGTACTTGATTAACATTGTCCACCCGCAGCACTCTACATTTATATGGGCGTAAAAAGCCATACAAAGCCTTCGATTGTACGGAACAACATACCCGTTATCAATGTGTACACCATGTCTCAGTCGGTTGGTAGGAATATCCCTCCTTCTATAGTGCACGTATCCGGCCTTGTCAATATATGTTTGTTCACAATATTCTTTAGGGAACTTTTTCTTACACTTTGACACGTCGCGCATACATGGAGCATCTGGAAAAGCTGAGCCACAGGGCCCGTGAATCATAAATTCTGAGATTACTCTAAACCCTTCCGGGTCTCTTGTTTCATCAGGGAGTTCCGCGCATACGTATCTGTCTACATCAGTAGCCGTTGAAATTCTTGCGCCATCATCATTCCAAAACAGAATGTGACAGTGAGGCAACCCCCTTTTCTGGAATTCAACGGTGTATAACACTGCATTAACATCATTGTTAAGAACGTTAGGCATACCATTGGAACGAACATATGGAAAAGGTGACAACAACATGCAAAAAAAAGGTGTAAGGTAAATGATTACCTGCACTAATAGGCCCAAAGGTTCTTGTGTCCCTCACATATTTTATCAAATCGTGGATCTTTCTTTCGAACACCCTGTCTACTACATCCGGCCTGTCGGCTGCTGTTAGGTGAGGAAACCCGCTCATGTAATCGTCTATTTCTGGCCAGTGCACATTACACGTGAATGTTACAAAGAACGAAGGGTTGCCGTGTACTCTGCAAATTGCAAGCGCGTCGAGATAATGACTATACATATATCTCGGGCCACCCGTAAATGAGGCAGGCAAGATTATTCTTGAGCCAACATCAGCCGCATCTCGATCACCCCTAGAAAGTGTATCATACACGCCGGACAAGTATTCACCCCTTATATCCGATTGGTGTTCCCTTATAAAGTCAGTCCTATTTTGCTCCATGCAACAATAAGCCATGACAACAAACTGTTGGAAAAGCCGCCCTCCTCTTCCTAAAAGGTTATATCTATTTACGCGATCATGTATTTGATACGCGTAAAATGCATTCATCGACACTCTTTTTTCATTCTCAGGGTCTGTCTCATCTGTATCAAACAACTTGAGGTCTGTGTGATAACCTTGCTCTCCGTAGATAAATAAAAGCGGGAAGTGCAGCACCATGTAGCCGGGATAAAGCCTACTGATCCTTTGCGGTTCCCCCGAGTGTGCCTCAACAATAATATCAAATTCAACATTTGTCTCAGCACCACTGTCAAACACTATTGCACCAATACAGTCAGCGGTAGGAAGTTCATGTGTCGCAGAACCCGCAACGCTAAATAGCCTTACCTTGAAGTCTGGGACATCATGTTGCCGGAGTTTATCCCTCGCGGTTCTAAATAGCTGTACCATTGCGTTGTTGTGATCCAGCAAGTCTATGATACCTTCGACAATATCTGGCCTAAGTGGATTCTCCTGACTGTTTGCAAAATTATTCAGCCTATGCCGAACCTCATTGTCAGTGTCATAAATATACAGCTGAAGAAACCTAGGGTCTGTTCCTTCCTCGGGGCACATCTTCCCTATCGTATGATATATCTGTCCTGACACCTTAAAAATGTAGGGTCCCCGGTTATTGTTAATACTCTCATCAACAGTTGCACCCAAGGATGTCATAGCGAACATCTGGTTGTATGCTCGGATGTGCCTCAAGAAGTGTGAGTCTGAAAACAACTGATACACATATTCTGGATACTCTGTCGGCGTGAAAAGGCGCACCTTCCCACCATGGCAGCACCGGTGATACAATGGTCCCGTGCGTCGGGTAGAACTCGAAATCCTTTCCTCATACCAAAATTTTGCACCACAGTGACGGCACACGCAATTGCATGGACCGAAAGATTTATACTCACTTGGTGGACCTGTCAGGTAACCAAAAGATCAGTTAATGGCTAACAAAAACCTGTAGAAATGTTCATCCACCATAAATAGACTGAATACCTGATGTATGATGGCGATGCCTCAAATTGTTTGCAAACTGAGGTGGAGCAGAGGTGGAAGCCTCAAATCCACTTGACCCACACGTTTGAGAAGGACCCGCAAATGGTGAGGGAATGTGAGAAAAGTCTGGGGCATCACACATGTGAACCCGACGCGCAGAAGTAGAAGGTTGAGATTCAGTTGAAGGATGCGACTCCCCCTCACCCAATAATATCGAACGCACACAGGAAGGATTAAGGTTATCAAATTGTGACGGCGTTAGTGGTGGGTCGGTTGGGCGATCTCCATTCTGGATTGCTGCACCACCTATCAAACGTGCATGTTATTTGGAAAAAATAAATTCTGGATACCTGGTTCGTTCATGGAGTTGACGCCTTCCAGCATGGCTTCAACATTTGGTGAAGCAATCACCAGACTTTCATGTAAGCATTGGGCAGTTTGCTCCCCGAGAACCACTGAATTCGTTGTCAATAATCCGTGTTCCTCTGACTGAAACTTGTTTAAAAAATGCACAGCACCTTCACCATTGGTACCACACATTGAGGCTGTAACAACAGTTGAGAATATAATTAACCAATGAAGAAAACGAAAGCGTGTTAATACACTTAAATAGCATTTTTATTATCATAGGTTACCCAAAACTCTAAATCGCTTGCAGATTTAACAGTATTAACAGCCGAAGCCAGCTAGTCACAAATTATGGAAGTTGCTTTTGCATAGTGTAAACTAACCACAGAGATTAAGAAGAAGTTATGCTGACTGCAACAATGTCATCAACATCTGTTACATCTTAAAATTTTTTTTCTTGAACCATGCGTCACACTTTTGTAAAAATATATTGTCCGAATATGTACTAATGCTCCCCCAAAAGTAAAAAACAACATGTGTAAGGGTTACTGTTAACTAAGTAAAGATAATGCACAACCAAACCTTAAAACAAATACAAAGCTACTGAAGCATACCATAACGGAAACCTAGCTCTTTTTCTTTTAAGCGTCGCGTCTCCGAACAATCCCCCTCAGAAAATGCTATTGCCTCTGTGGCAGTGTTCAACTGAGTGTGAAAGCCTGAGGGTTGAAAGGTAGGAGACAACTCCCTATATAATTTTCCAGTCGCAAAGTCTAAAATAATAGGCCCACGAAAGCTACCCCCTGCCAAAGAACATGGTTCCACATGTAAACCCCATACCTCAGAATCACGAACACACAAACATAAAGACAGTTGCAGCAAAATACCTTCCCGCATTGTCGGATCCCAATTGTTTGAGTGTGAAGTTTCACCACCGTTGCCATTAGGTGTAACCAAAGTTTCACAAAACTTTCTCTTCCTTCTTTGAACATGCTTGACAACTGTATAGAGCTTGCCTGCATCCAGTGTAGCAACTTTAGACGGTGTCACAGTAACAGGCACCGATGGACATAAAAGTCTCAACACCAAAACGTAAGCACACTTGTAGAAACATACCTTTCCCCGTTGTTTGGCCAGAACCAGTTGATCCTAGCATTCCATCACTGTCACCATTAGGTGGTACCAAAGAATCGTAAAACCTCCTTTTCAAACCTCGAGTGCAGTCCCCAACGCTGTGCACCCTCACGCCGTCCAAGGTAGCTCTCTCAGCTGCCCGCACGTTAACAGTTACCGGTAAACATTCGCTGCCACAGCTGTGAGCAATGGTCGTACCGCATGCTGGCCCAACGGTGGCGTGCGCCAAGGCAGCTGCATAGGAAAAAAAAATTCGCCCGCATGTAAACAACAGCGCAAACCTAAAACACCACATGAATGTTACAATAGTTGTTGATACATTGGGCATTGTCACAATAGTTTTTTTTTCGAAGAGCTGCTCTCCAAGGTGGAACCACCCTCCGGCACTTTCCTTTTACATTTTGCCCCAACCCTTTCAGAGTGCTGTAACGCAGGTGCACTAACATTTGTGTTTCCCAAGTGTCCCAAACTAACCGGCACACACGCACTATCATCGGACGACCTTTCCCAACCATTTAAATTGACAGGTACATCGTCTTTACATCTAGGTCTAGCCTTACCTTTTGTCCTCATAATTGGCAGTATGGCGAAATTGTTTTAAAGGTTAAACTATGAATCAAGTTTCAAGCTATAACTTTTAATGCAATAGTTAACACATAAGTCTATGGCAAGTGGTGTCCCAAAACAGAAAGACTGGTTAGCAACGGTCCAAAATTGTCAGAATAATTAATCTAAACATGCGCACATACAAGCTCACATAACGCATGCAGGCAAATCCTAAACAAACATAACATATCATCTACAACAAAACAAACACCACAAAAGTAGCTGCAGCAATAAAACTATTGCAACCCTACCTCTAAAGATCACATAAACACAATCAAAGGATTTAAAAAAAACAAAAGCACGAACAAAATCACACAATGAAGTCACACCAGATCTTGGAAACCCACCTTCTATGTCGGTTAGGAGGTTCTGGAATGGTACAGTAAGTATGAGAAACCAAACGTTATGCAAGGTTGTTGTAACCCGCGTAGAATAATAGGCGGATCCATTTGGGCCAGAGGTCATCACACAGTTGGGCTTAGCAGAAATGATTAAACGGGCTCAGAATATATAATATTCTAAACATTTTTGGGGCGCGAGTCCTCCAGAAATGTATATATATATATATAAATCTGTTTGAAAGTACAACAAACTGTTTAATCAAAATCCATTCATATGCAAATCTGGTTGTGGCTTTACAATCATTATTTTATGTAGTGTTTAATATGATTTCATGCAAAACTTTATGTGGTTTCATGCAAGGTTCATTAGCCGATTATAAACATGCAACATCCGGATCAAGAGATCATGAATACGACAAAAAAAATGACATGAAGGAAGTATCGAACAAGGTCAGAGTTGATTACCCTCGCAGCGTGAAACATAAAAGAAACAAGACGCGAGGTCGAGTACCACAAACCGAACAGCAACAATACTCTCAAACAACCAGAACCCTCTTTGCTTGGCTGTTGAATCGACAGGAAGAAATAAGGAGAAGCAAGAGCTGAAAGTTTTATGTGTAGGTTTTAGGGTTTCGAAAATCTGTTTTGAGAATTCCGTGAATATATGATACCGTATATATATGTAAAGAAAAAGGGATATGGTCGGCTATAGGGTGAAACCGTGTGGCTTGAGACAATTTAGGAAGGAACCAATGTAACAGAGATTTGCTAATATCTTCTCCAAAGTTATCTTTATCACAAACTATGGACCATATACACTATTATATTTAAGTGTAAACCATAAAGAAAAGTTTGGCTAGGGAAACAAAAAAAATGACATGTATTTTTATTACGTACAATTGTGTTAAACGTAAATTTAATATTCGCATTACGTATATTCATTCAATTATTAGTAATTTAAGTATTTAGATTATAATTCGAATGCAATGTATTAAATATTTAAACGTATTGTATAAAATTTAATCAAGGGTATTTTGGTATTTTATGTATTCAGAATTTTTTTGGTTTTACAATCACCTTTCATAATCTTTTATGCTTTTGCTTTTGCCCTAAAAGCTTTTGTCCTAGAAACCCCAACATGAAATTTTTTCTGCATATGTTCTTGCACAGCTAAAATTGAGATTTCAAGGTTACTGGTTATGATATATGTGATGTGTTTGGAAAGGAAAGTGGAGGTGCAATGTTTAATTTTCCTGGATTGTAAGCATTTATGCTCATCATTAAAGGTTTTAACAACCCACTTACCCTTATCCCCTTTAGAAATATACAAAAGCCAATGGCATTCAACTTTGTCATTTTCTGTATGTACAATTACCTCTTTGCCCTTGACAGATTTTTGGTTTGTTTGACTATGCACTTTGTCAACGAAAGCATCTTTGCTGTTCACACTTGGTACCACACCTTTACAAATCACCCTTATCCTTAGCTTATCATTTTTCTTAAATTCTATGTTCCTTCTTGCCTCAACTGCATAAGCTCTAATCCTATCCTTTGCTTCTTGTTGATTTGCAAATTCTTTACCAACAGAGAAAGTGTTCTTAACACCTTTTCTTAATTTCCTAAGTCCCTGTGTTCTAGCACTGTCTTTTTCATCATCACTTGCGCAAGAATCAAAATCTATTTCATGCAAATCATTTTCAGTTAAACTAACATTGGGTTTAATGGTGTCAATCAACTCACCCTCACCATTTACTTCAAACTTAAAACCTGTCATGTTCACATCTACTTCATCAACCATATGTTCCTCATCCTCAACTAAATCCTCTTCCTCATCAGTCTCACTCTCTTCCTCACCATCACTCTGTTCTTCACCATCACTGACTTCCTCACTGTTCACACTTATGTTTGTGTTAGGCTGGTCATTACCAGTTCCTATTGTTGTATGCTCATTCTCAACATAAACATACACAGTCTTATGGTTAGGGACATATTATAACATTCCTTCAAAATCAGACTCATTAACCAAAGGCTTCAAGAATTTATCTAACCCTTTTAATGGTATCTTATAGTGAAAAAACAAAGTTCCACTAGAATCATAGCCTGAGGAGTTCAATACTGAATATAACAAATCAATGTTAAATTATTGCATGTCCATCACGTCCACAAAGGTTACCTCACCTTCAACATACTTCCTATTTGGACACTCAGTGAACCTTCCACCATAATGGAGCTTCATTGTAAAAAAATTCTTATACGTACCTGTTAAATGTTCAAAACACTTATTAGATACTTAAAATGACATCATTTTTCAATAAATAGATTATATACGTAAAATGAAAGCAATGGGATCAAAGGTATAAAGTGCTATTATCATAAACATCTTCATCAGAGTTTTCCCCATCTGCTCTAATGAACTAACTTTGCATTTTAAAATATGAGGATTAAACTGGGATCAAAGGATTAAATTTGGGGACGACTATGATTTTTGTTAGGGTTTTAATTTGTGTTTTTATACTAATAAAACTGACATTGGATCGGGTTTAGGGTTAAACCCATTAAATTAATCAAACCATCCGTGTGCACCATTTTTTTATTTGGGACAAGTCATAAAATGACAATTATGCCTTCTCGTGATAATCACGTGGCTGTAGTTAACGGAATGAGACTAACCTCGTTATATGCCAGGGACCAAAACGAAACCCAAACTTGCTCACAGGGATGCCGCCTGCAATTTTCAAAGACCAGGGACTATATTTGCAATTTACTCTTTTATTTATTTATTTATACTACATTATAATAAATTTTGGACTATTGTATAATTAGAAATGCTTAAAATTCAGATTTTTTCTTGCTTATTATGGAAATATTTCAAAATTAATTTGTTAGGAAGCAAGTTGGTTACGAAATTTGTTAGGAAGAGGTTGTTTGTTCAAACTAAAATTATTTGACTTAACCATCTCTAATATCTCTACTTATAAAGCATGCAGACAACTAAACGTGTAACCAAATAACGCAAAGTATAATCAGACGGCACCCGCCTCCGCATTACGCGGGTACCGTTTTAGTATTCGTTAATTGGTCTTTCGATTTGGTTTGCTAGTATCAAGTCTTAAGTGTTGTTTCTTTTTCTCTTGCAACATCTCTTTGGTAACATGGGGTGGGTCCCCCATATATATTAATGTTTTTTTTGATGAGGTCCACAAAATTGGGTTAGAATCTCTGTATCTTAAAGACATATATAGGGTATTGTCATTTACGCACCACCAATACAACACAACTCACTCACTTTATTTTGTCATTTAGTGTGTTTTGTCTTTTCTTAACACCTAATATATATATAGTTGTTGCCAATTGACATGACCAACGCTTTTCAAAGTTTCTTTTGAGAGTGAGAGTGACATTTCTGATAGTGACATGACCAATATCCAACTAAGTTACCCATTGATTTCACTGCCCACTTTTGGGTAAATCTATGTCATATTCATTCAAGTTTTAACTTTTACTACATCTATGTCATATTCATTTAAGTTTCAACTTTTGCTATATCTATGTTTCAACTGTTAACATTTCAGTTGTTGACATTTATGTTTCTTTTGCTACATATGATGTGTTGTCAAATCTTTTGCAATAAATATTTGATGTGACAAGTGATAAAGACATTAATTATATGATTGCTCGAAGCAAATATAAGGCTAGAAAAACTTAAGCTTACGAAATAATAAGCGGAAATCCAATAAGCTCAAAGGCCCACAAATAAGTTGAAACAAACACCCCCTATGGAAATTTGATACAAACTAAAAATAATGGATCAAGTTGGATACATTTTCAAATAAACAAATCCCAAATGTTTTAAAATTAAACTTAATGATAGAAGGACGAAGGAGGCTTTTAAGGTAGCTACAACGAGAGAATTTGACACCAGGGATGAGTTCTTCAGTGACGGCGGCGTCGCCGATGAGGTGGCGGCGTTCGAGGACGGCGATTGAGAGGCCGGACTGAGCTAAGTATGCGGCGGCGGTTAGGCCGTTATGACCGCCTCCGATGACTAATGCGTCCCATTTTTTTGTTGTTGTTGGTTAAGGCGGAAGTGGTGGTGGTGCAAAATGTTCTTCTCCACATTTTGATTTTAGAGTTTCACTGTCACTGTGTGTATTGTGAGGTTTTTAAACCATTTTTTTTAATTGGTCTTTCGATTTGGTTCGCTAGTATCAAGTCTTGATCATAGATCGTCATAAGTATCTTTGCACACTATATGTATTTAAATTACTACAATTTTAGGAGATGATAAATCCTTCTTAGGGGGTGTTTGTTTTATATATGTGGGTTACGAGCTTATTTGTTTTTCGGCTTATATTTAATTGGGGAATTTTTATCTGCTTATTTTGAAACTCGTGAGCTTATATAAGTTTATTATGAGATGTTAAACTTTTATAAGCCCATAAGTCTCGAAATAAGCTGAAAAATAGAAGCTTATGAAATAACAAACACACCCTCACACAAAACCTCAACCACTATCATGCCCCCACCACGATACCAATTTTGCTACCAAGATATGCAGTTGTGACATTTCCTCACTCCAACAGCGGTGTTGATGTGATTCTAAAAAAGAACTTGCAAGTTATTATTTTTTGCGTTAAAAAGTTTTTGTCCTCCATGTCGAAACAATTTGGGTTGCAAACTTGCAACAATGTAAAAAAGAGCTTCACACTCGTAAATTACTGGGAACAATGCAACAATGCCAAAATTAATGAAAGCCTAAACTTGTTAGTTGTTACAGTCAATGTTTACGCATTGAATGCGTGATTTCTCTACCAAGTGTTGGGAACAAATTTAGATATATAAATTAGCCCATACAAAATCCCACCCCGAAAAGGGGCCAAATTTCACAAATATGGTGTCAATCAGAACATATAAACGCAAGCGGAAGTTTTAATAGATAAAACACTAAGTCATGTAAACAAATGACTTTCAAAGGAAATACAATCTAAACATGTCTGAAAAGAAATGAAATAACCAAAGACAAAAGTCTTAAACTAAAACCAAATGACAAAGGGAAACTATGATAGGGTTGGTCCATTAGAAGCTCCTACTCTCATCACTCAACCCCAACATCCCGCTTAATACCTGCGGAAACAAGATGTTATATGAAATAAGGAATGAATATGAAATCAAGAAATTATCAAGGAATTGCCCAAGTGTCTAAGCATGATACATGAATAGACCAAAACAATCAAACACACACACACACACACACACACACATATATAGATATATATATATATATATATATATATATATATATATATATATATATATATATATAATAACAAGTCATAGCAAATGGAGTAGCGATCTCCTAAAAGTGTATGGCACACACATATATGAAATCTGAACTGAGCAACTAGGATGCATCCATACAAAATATATATGCGTCTCAAAATGGCCAAGTGCACAATAAACAAATAGGAACGTCGTGGACAAATACACACCTCCACAGATAGCGTCATGCCATTGGTGCCTCAATGACATGGCCATGGTACCTCTATGGCTAGTTAGTACCTCGAGCAATAGAATAGGTCAAACGATATAAATAAACATGGAGAACAACTACGGATTGTCCCAACAAGGTAATATCTAAATGGAATAATCATAGCATCATATGTCAAATTTAAACGAATGTCAAAGCAATGAATGTGATGGGGATCATGATATCAAAATAACAAGTCAAGGAATCAAGTCATGAGGGAAATCCTTACTGATAAAGGATAGAATATCTATACCTTATGAAATGAAAGCAAATGAGGAAAAGAACACAAGGAAAGTGGATCACTCCCTCACCGGATCTACACGAATTAATATCGTATTTATGGTACCTTTGGGGCTGTTAAACGAAGCACAAAACAAGGACAGGACCAACGAACGCAAGGCTAAAACACAAGGGCTAAATTTGAGAGTGGCCCAGTCGCTCAGAGGTGTGGGTTTTTCTAGACCCACTTTGGTTGGTTTCTTCAAATGGCCCAAGCGACTAGCGACCTTAACAAAAATGCGACATGTGGCACCACAAAAAGTAGTGCCTAATCATTATGTGTAAGGCACCTTTTGAGCTACTTATCACTAGCGATTTTTAAAAGTTTGAGCAACTTCTAATAAAATTATTTTAATCTTTTTGCCCCTTCCCAACACTTCCCATCACCACCACCCTCTACCACCACACAACCATCACCACCACCACCAACCTCTACCACCACACATATTATTAAATTGATCCGAGATTTTCATGACGTACATTTTTGAGATTTTTCCAAGCCTGCAAATTTGATCAAATAACCACAATTACCACAGATTTAAGCACAATAATCACCTTATTCGAAAAATCTAAGAACACATAATCCGAATATTGTGCAAATCGTTGAATTAGACCAATTAATTTAGAACAGATGCACATATGATAATTCTAAACAAAACCCCTATGTTTAATTAGACTCAAACATCCATACAAAATAAAACCCAAATCGACCTATGAACCCTAATATTCAAAAATCAATCAACACATCATGTTAGTTCAATTCAGTTAGGTCGAGTGTTCTATTAATCCATCTAAACAAAACCCCTATGGTTAATTGAACTCAAACAATCATCCATGATAAAACCCAAATCGACCTATATGCTCTAAGATTCAAAAAATCATTCAATCACGTTTCTGGGTATGATTCTTTGTTAGAAACATGTTAAGCATATATGTATTAACAAAACCCACTAACCAATTTAATAATATGTGTGGTGGTAGAGGTTGGTGGTGGTGGTGGAGGGTGGTAGTGATGGTTGTGTGGTGGTAGATGGTGGTGGTGATGGGAAGTGTTGGGAAGGGGTAAAAAGATTAAAATAATTTTATTAAAAGTCGCTCAAACTTTTAAAAGTCGCTAGTGATAAGTAGCTCAAAAGGTGCCTTACACATAATGATTAAGCACTACTTTTTGTGGTGCCACATGTGGCATTTTTGTTAAGGTTGCTAGTCGCTCGGGCCATTTGAAGAAACCAACCAAAGTGGGTCTAGAAAAACCCACACCTCTGAGCGACCGGGCCATTTGTAGAATTGCCCCTAAAACACAACTTCAAATGATCACAAGGACTGCTAACATGGCTTCTAAATCCTTGAAATGGAGAAAACTGATTTGGAGAGCTTTTAGGTTTAGTTTTGACTCGGTATAATGAAAGAATGAAAAGAAAAGAACCGTATGCTATAAGGTACATAAAGCGTGTAAATAAGTTAGGAAAGAAATAAGAAAACCGTGTGTACTATGTTAAGGTAAGTCTTGAGGATGTTTTGTGGAAAAGATATGGATGAATATTTGATACATTCTAAATGATTTGGTGAGGTTATCATATATATATATTTAACGAGACAACAAGTATGATGATTGATCATTAAATCGATTTAGGTTTGCATGGTTTTAGGTTTCTTACACACATAACGATTTATGGTGCCAAATATTCTCTGTACTATCAATAGGATCAATTATAACAAGTCACACACTCATATTCCAGAAATACAACGAAAAGGATGGATTTGTGGTACCTTTGGGGCTGTTAAACGAAGCACAAAACAAGGACAGGACCAATGAATGCAAGGCTAAAACACAACTTCAAATGATCACAAGGACTGCTAACTTGGATTCTAAATCCTTGGAATGGAGAAAACTGATTTGGAGAGCTTTTAGGTTTAGTTTTGATTCGGTATAATGAAAGAAAGAAAAGAAAAGAACCGTATGCTATAAGGTATAGAAAGCGTGTAAATAGGTTAGGAAAGAAATAAGAAAACCGTGTACTATGTTAAGGTAAGTCTTGAGGATGTTTTGTGGAAAAGATATCGATGAATATTTGTTACATGCTAAATGATTTGGTTAGGTTATGTCAAGGAGAATTCGGTTCTATCATTTTAGGTTTAATTTCATATATCCCCTTCAATGCCTTCATAATTTCATATATACCCAACCCATTTCTTAAATATCATATATACCCACTCTTACCTATTGTCAAATTTGTGCCAAATTTGCCCTTATGCCTATTCTTCCCTACGTGGAGTTTTGATTGTTGATGGATTCTATATTATACATTACGTTATAAATGGGTCCCAATTGTTTATGTAATATGTAATTTAACTTCATGAAACTAACCTGTAATATAAGATGAAATATGATAGCAGATCGTCGTTTGTTTTATACTTCATATTCATTGTTTCTGAAATCATTACTTATCTCCTTTGTTTGTTGTATTTTAATCTCCTTTGTTTGTTGTATTTTCTTTGCATTTGAAAATTGTTGATATGGTTGCTTGTTAATATCTCTGTTTGTTAAATTGGTTGTTTAATCTGGTAATTGCCTATATCTGTATTAGGAAGGTGCTCTTGGTAGCAAGTGATAATTTCTTTATTTTAATTTTCTGTTTGGCATGAATTTAATTCATAATTTAATTTATTTACACAAAACTAATCAATGTTTCTCAGTAATATTAGGTTTTACAGCATGAAAGGAAAAGAAACTGAGAAAGAGGAGGGTATAATAGTCATTGTAATTATTTTTTAGTAAAGAAGTTTAAAAGTTGGGTAAATATGATATTTAAGTGTTTAGAATGGGTGGTATATTTGATATTTAGAAATTAGGTTGGGTATATATGAAATAAATGTGGTATTGAAGGGGAAATTTTCCCATCATTTTAATATCAAATGATTAGGATGAGTAGGTTTAGGAAAGTATATATCTTGTCTAGGTAAAACAAATGTATAAGTTGCTTAGGAAACATAGTATAAACGTTTAGTACATTTAGATAGGTTAGGAAATTTTTATCATGTACTAACTTATTTTCATAACTTAGGTTTAGGATATAATGTGAAGTTAAATTCATAGTTTATAGTTTACTTACTTAATAAACTATAGGTTATATTCAAATGATCAAATTAAATGTGAATCCAGATTTTAGGGTTTTACAATTCTTACCTTCTACTAACAAAATCGTCCTCAAAATTGAAATGAAAGATTAAACGAATCTGATCAAACGAATGACAATCTAAAATAGTCTCAGGCTCCTCAACAAATGACAAATCATAACGAATCTGATCAAACGGATACGAAATAGCATGTAACGGATAATAGTTGTAACCTCTCAGGAAAGATACATAAGAAGATGAGATAAATACGGAAGATGAGATAAATACGGGGGAAATGCCAAACAATAAAAACTTCATTAATTCAAGCTGTTTTTGAACGAACCAATGAAACGTACTAACAGTTTAGAAACACATAACGAGTTATTAAAATGTATCAAAATGCATAATGAGATGGGTATAATACCTGCATAGATGAGAATGAAATAAAGAAACAACGAATCGCGAAATCAATTTCCCTTTCCACAATTCTTAGTACAATCACGAGCCTCATGTCCCACCAAACCACACGAAAAAAAAGCTCCAATATCTCTGTGACAAGGCTTCCCTGGGTGAAGCTTCCCACATGGAGGAGAAGAAGCCTTATCAAGGTATCTCTTCTGGCAAGACGACCTAGAAGTACGGTTAAACTATTGACTACGATCTCGCCTTGTTGTCCCATTGTCTATCTGAACCACGCCGGTCATAATTCCTCTGTTCATACGCCTTCCGAGTACTCACTGGAGTTGGTAGTTCAGCTGGTGGTATCCTATCCCCATATCCCTGTTCCTCTTGTTGTTCTTAGACCTTTCACGTAAAATCTCAATGTTTCGGGCCGCATTTGCAACATGAGTAACAACATCCGTTAACTTAGTCTTCACAATACCATCCAAAATCCAGTCATTCAATGCCCACTTGAAATTCTTGGTAGGAGTCATTCAATGCCGACTTTTGAAATTCTTGGTGTACCCCTGAAGAGCAAGCAAAGAATTTCAAGTGGGCATTGAATGATTGGATTTTGGATGTTATTGTGAACACCGAGTTCACGGATGTTGCTCATGTCGCAAATGCGGCCCGAAACATTGAGATTTTACGTGAGAGGTCTAAGAACAACAAGAGGAACATGGACGGGGATAGGATGCCACCCGTTGAACTACCAACCCGAGTGAGTACTCGGAAGGCGTATGAGCATCACCCCGCCAAGACCAAATATGAATGAGCTAGAGAACTAAGAGTTGTTGACTTAAAGCATTGCCAACCAATGAACATTACATCCATACCACTCCGGAACCTAGGTTCTTAAACAAAAATAGACCATATTTGTTGTTACCTAAGAAAAATAGACCATATGGTAAGAGTTCATTCTCACACAATTGGACAACTAACCCACAAATTTGTTGTTCATATTTGTTTCTGTATCAGAACACATTTTTTTAAAAGCTGCTATTCACAAACTTCAAAAATGAACACCAATAGACACCTTTAACAGGTGACAGATCCGGGTGGATTCGAACCACCAACCCCCTGAGATATCCCAGGCGCTCTTTCCATTTCCGAGCTCACGGATCTATAAATATGGTGTTGGTTCAGATCTAGAAGCAGATATTGCAGAGAGAGGCGCTGAAATGCATCAAATCCCTTTTACCGAAAATTCAACAATTTCAGTAGATGGAATAACATACCTTCCTTTGATCCCACTTCGGGTACCATGGACTTGAATTATAAACGAAGCTTCAACACTTTCTTCGGAGACACCTTTGAAGACTCCTAATTTGATCACTCTTTACCCCCAAGAGGTAGAAGTTCCATATCAGATTTGATTCACCATGGAAACAAAATTTAAGGTTTTTCGGATAATAATTTTAAATTTTGCAGAAAACAATAAATGTGTTTAGAATAAAGAAATTCTTAGAAAAACCGGTTTTCACTATTTATAACCAAGACTTTAAAAAACTTGGATTCAAGATTCTCCCACATAGTTACCTAAGAAAATATCATTTGAAAAAGTTTTACAACTAAGCACACCCATATTACAAAAATTATTCTATCTTGACACAGTTGTACATTATTTAGTGCAATAATGGAGATGCCAGTAACAAAGTTTGTGACAAAATAGAACAGCAATAATGGAAATGCCAGCAACAAACCTGAATTGTAAAAATGTTTACCTTAGTTACATGCAGCAGTATTTAAGACGACCAGCTGCATTTAAGACAAGCTGCGCATCCTAGAGAACTATACCTCTTTAGAACTAGACAAAAACCTAGTTTGCCCAATTCCAAATTGTTCACCATGAGTGAAGTTATATGACCGCAAATATTAAATTTTACTTTCATAGATTGTCAAAAACAAATTTACTTGCAAAGAAGCTAACAACCCCAACCAAAAGGACTTCCATAATAATAATCATGCAGCAGGAAAGATGATAGCAACCCAAATACGTATTACAAAAAACCAGTTGATTATCATAACCACAAGTCACAACAGCAACCTCATCACCAAATCAGTTGTTCAAAGCCATCCAACAGAAGAGATCACAGATCCACATGGCCAAGCTAAAAATGAGACCACCCAGCGCAGCCAGCTATCCCGATAGTTATGTCAATGTCATACCATCAACTGTAGAAGAGCTATAGATACAACCAAAAGCACAAGCAACATAGCAGCAGTATACTAATAGTATTGACAGGTAGACCACCTTTGAACAGTAGGAGAAGGACAAACTCTATACACGTACACTTGACGTTAGTAGCAAACAGCATTGCTTGACTAGAGAAACACCCACCCTTTTGAAGGGAAAGAATAAACTCACTAAGCGAAGAGCTAAAGTCTCCCAAAAGAACCAAGGGAACAACGGTAGAAACATGCCAGCAGCGGACAGTTGATACATTAGAGCACAAGCAACATAGCAGCAGTATACTAATAGTATTGACAGGTAGACCACCTTTGAACAGCAGGAGAAGGACCAACCCACCATAGAAACATTGTCTAGAAGCATCGCAAGCAGCATAACCTAACCATACAAACTTGTTTGTAGAATGATAAGCTTGAGAACAGCAACATCGCCAGCAGCAGCTCCAGGCAACCAAGAAACCACCAACTTCAAAAGAGATATCAAACTAAATCTGAACATGGTGCTACAAGAAGTTACCCCTTGCAAGGCCTCAAAAGTATCTCAAAATCCAACCAGAAAGGTCACAAAAGAAATATTGTCATTACAGTACACAAATACATAAAATTTCATCTCATAACCACAAAGCTCAACAGGAGCACCACACTACAAGCTTTGGTGTCCAGGAGCCCGAGCCAAAAAACTACCAACAATAACCAATACCATAATAAAGCAATAAATCATTCTCCAAGGAACAGTAAGCAAGACAGATCCATAACAACTATCCACAAACATCCCTTTGGAAATATAAAGATATTGATTCCTTTGAACATGTTTAAAAGTTGTACTACTCAAAATGGATTAATGCGACAACATGTTTGATTTTGCAAGTTGGTAAACTAGTACCGGTGTTTTGCAATATGTATTCTGATATAACTGTTGGTTTTTGGTCAGATCTAGCTGCATACACTTTTAGATATAACTTTCTAGATCAAAACTATTTATCAAGAGTATTAAGTTGTTAGCTTGCATTTGAATTCGAGCTAGTCCTATTCCATACTATTGAGCTAACTTGTGAGAATTACCAGTCAATCAAAAAATTGTCGGTTCAAATCTCAATTTCAAAATGTGTTACCAAAAGATTTGAAAACTTGTTTTCTATCTAGTGGCATGGCCTGGTGTGTGTCATATGAACTTGGACGTGTTAAGTAAATGGTGCAAGAATAATATAAGTAGCTGAATTGAGTGTACCTTTTAATGAGTAGCACGTGTTAGGTTGATCTTGATGTTGCTCAACAGATAAACATTGTCAAGCGTGAGTTGATCACATCTATGTTAATTCGATGTTGTTGATGCCACAATTTGAATGGTATGGAGTATAGGTCTTTAAGCACACACAAAAAAAAGACACCCCACCCAAAAGAGGGGCAGACACTGCACCAACACCAGAAGAGAGATCCCGGGCAAACCCCCGTGCGACCTCTCCTCTCCAACCAAAAATATTTTTTTATTAGGATAAAGGTGACCTGCCATGAGAGCGCACCCATCATGGCAAAGGCCAAACAACAACAAAGTCTGCAACAGAACATTCAGAACTCCTAAAAGAGCCCCATTACATCCTGTTACATATTACTCTACATACAAACCTGAACACCATACTTGATGATCCCATTATTACATCAACATCAATTCCAAATATACGCTCATCATCACACCGAATAAAAAATGTCACATCTCTAGATCCAACCGAAAGATGACAGAAGTATGTCTGACATCATATTACCTGCAGCATTGAATCCATTAATGATAGCTACACAATTACTCATATATGATTCGGAGCAACTTGTTAGACTAGATAGGCTACTCTCAAAGCTCTACGAAGACAAACAAGTATTTGAAGTACTTATTAAGTATGTCATACATAAAATTATGTATATAATTTTGAAATTTATCTATATTTATATTACTGTATTTGTGACTATCCTATAATTATATTGTATAATTAAAAATGCTTAAAATTTAGATTTTTTTCTTTGCTTATTATGAAAAGATTTCAAAATTAATTTGTTAGAAAGTTAGGAAGTTTGTTAGGAAGCGGTTAGTTGTTTAAACTAAAATTATTTGGCTTAAATCTCTACTTATAAAGTATGAAGACACCTAAACGTGTAACCGGAAAAATATAGTCACAGGTATCAGCCGCCGCATTCCCGGGGTACCAGACCCAGAATTTTTCAAGATGGGGGGGGGGATTTTTTTTTTTTTTTTTTTTTTTTTTTTCCGATAAAATTCGTCATGCATTTTAATAAAAAGGTAAAAACTAAAAAGGTAAAAACTAAAGTTTTTATATTTTTGGATTCAAAGTGGGGGCAATTTGATTTTTTGGAGGGTGCACTTTAATAAAAAGGTAAAAAAAAAAATTACACTAAAATATGAACTTTTTCGGCGAGTCGAGGGGACCACCCCCTAAAGACCTCGGTCCGCCCCTGGTTCTAGTATATCTTAATATAAAAGATTAATCCGACTAGAAATATTAAGTTCTACGTGATCAACAAGCCTATAGCATCTAGAGAGTTCTACAACCGCAGTGTAACTATTCTAAATAATACATACAACCGTAGTAAATATAAAATGAAAACGAATATAGAGCGATAAAATTCATTAAAAAATAGAACGATGAATCTAAACCGTACCTTCAATTAACGCGCTCTCGATCATTTATATAATTGCACATCTATGATGTTGTTCACTCACACCAAACATAGATCGGTAACCGATCTATGTGTATAACGTGATGACTGAATAGAATTCAGTGAACCTTCTTCCGTGGTAAACGATTCGATTATGCAATCGGTGAGATGAGGGTTTGAGATGTTGTGTGATTGGGTTTTATACAAGTTTGGGTGGTAAATAGACGGATGAGATTAAAAGTAGGGATAATGATCTAACGGTTGGAGAGGAATTAGTGACGTGTGGTTACAAGAAATTCCGAGTAAGGCGGTTCGCACGAGAAACTCGGCAATTTCGTTACTTGGCGGGTAAGATAGATATTTTTCTATCCTTTTTATAAGTCAATGGCCCAGATGACCCGAACAAAAAAAACGCAACGATCATAGTTGTAGGTCTATTTTTAGGCAAACATAGTTATAGGTCTATTTTTAGACAAACAATTTAAGTCTACAAATCATTTTTCTTTTTATTTATTTATTTCATAGCATGCTTAAGAACATGTTTAGGGCTCGTTTTGTAAAAAAATTTGAAATCGAATTTGAATTTGGTTTAGAATGAAAAAAATGAGGTAAGAGAAAAAATTACTCCAAGTATACTTTTTAATGGTATAATTTTTCATCAAGTATTATATGATAAAAAATATATATTTATTGTCAAAGTTGAACCAGTTTAACTTTGAAAATTCTGGATAATAATTTTACGATGGAGGGAGTCATATTTTATTAAAAAGTTTATTTTAATAGTTGATAAATAATTTATTAGAGAGAAAGTGGAGTAGTTTTATTTTGTAATAATATATATATATATATATATATATATATATATATATATATATATATATATATATATAGTGTGTGGTTATTTTAAAAATGACCTTATAATAAAAAGTGTAGAAAAGATTGTGGGAGTGACATGTGTCACCCCCATGCCACATCATATGACACATGTCACCCCCCTCCCCCGCAAAAAAAAAAATTGTTTTTGGGCAAAAAAAATTTTTTTTTCCCGCCAAAAAATTTTACTGCATCTCTGTTATAAATTTACTGCGTCACGGTTATAAAATTACTGCATCACAATTATGATTTTACTGCATCACGATTACTGCATTCATGGTTTTAATGTTACTGCATCATGGTTATAAAGTTAATGCATCATGGTTATAAAGAAACTGAATTATCATAAGTTTTCTGCATCATATATGTATGTAACTGCATCATACGATTCTTTTTTAAGTTTTGGTGCATCTTTATTATAAGTTACTGCATCATAGTTAATAGTTTAGTGCATCAACTATGTTGCAGTAACTTATAACCTTAATGCACTAAATTTAAAACTGTGATGCAGTAACTTTTATAATTGTGATGCAGTAACTTTATAACTGTGATGCACTAAAAAATTTGGCGGGAAAAAAATTTTTTGCTCCAAAAAAATTTTTTTTAGGCGGGATTTTTTTTTTTTTTTTTTTTTTTTAGGGGGTGGGGGGTGGGGGTAGGGTGACATGTGTCATATGATGTGGCATAGGGGTGACACATATCGCCCTCACAATCCTTCCTATACTTTTTATTATAAGACCTTTTTTATTTTAACCCATATATATATATATATATATATATATATATATAATTGAGTTCATATAAGATCAAAATTAAAATTCTAAAAATAAGATCCATTGATGAACCAATAAAATGAAGGCAAGTGTCTTATTTATTAATTACATGGTTTAATTTAAAATGTAATTAATAACTAAATAAAAAGGGCATTTTAAAAAATTCACCAATTTATTAAATGTATACCATAATCAGTGACATCATCTATAAACCCTACCAAATACCCTTTTCAAAACATAACCACCATCATTAATCTCATTTTTTCCAGTGCCATCTTAAGACAGTCAACAACATCAATTTTCCGGCAAATAAAAAAGTCTCCGATGACAACTAACCTTCGTCCGCCTACAAAATCCAACAAACCTATTTCAAAACATAGCCTCACGACAGATCCATACATATTATCTTTTAGACATCAATACAAAAGAATAATTTCCACAAATCTATTGCCACATATACATCGTTATTTTTTTTTATCACTTTTGGATCTCAGTGGAATCACATTTGTATCATGACTATTTTTTTATTATTTTTTTTTCTCTTTTGGATCTCGTTGACTTTTTTTTTACAGTAGTTAGTATCATGATTCTTTTTGTCTCGTTTGGATTTCGTTGAAGGCAAGTGTACCCGGTGTACCAGAGTCTGTGAAAACCCTAGCAGGTGATATCCGGTGTACCGGATATGTGACCATCATGGATTTATCCGGTGTACCGGATCTGTGACCATCATGAATTTATCTGGTGTATCGGATCTGTGAACACAGCCCTAGCAAGTTATAAGTTGTTTTTCCGGTGTACCGATGTATCCGGAATCTGGTGTCGTTTATCTGGTGTATCGGTGTAACCACAACCCTAGCATCCGGTGAACCAATGTATCCGGTGTACCGGAATCTGGTGCATTTTATCATATGGGATTTGTTTGTTTTAAAGATTTTTATACTCCAATGTAAGCGTGTATGCCTCGAACGAATCCGTCGAGATGTTTAGATTTTTCTGTAACATGTGTATTTGTAAGAGATTGAAATTTAGTGTATCTTACATGTTTAGTTTTTTGTTTGTAATGAGTAAAAGATCTTGTTTTTCTGTAATCGGAAAAAAGATATGTAGTTTTTTTTTTTTTTTTTTTTTACCCGAAGCTGTTGTGTAACGAGATCTTGTTTTCTCTGGTTTTGATAGTTTATTACTTGGTTTGGTTTTGTGATACATTTAGTATTTTGATTATGTATCAAATTTAATGTATACAAAACATGGAACATATTTTTTAATAAAAAATAGACAAATTTGATAAAACATTGACCACATTTAGATTTGAATTCTTTAAAAATGCCCTTAAAACCTTATTTAATTACATAAATGCCATTCATCAAGCATTAATCTCATTAAACACAAATATAATGATCCAATGGTTCATATTGGGTCTTACTTTTAGAATTTTAAGGTTGATCTCACAATAACCCCTCCCTATATATATATATATATATATATATATATATATATATATATATATATATATATATATATATATATATATATATATATATATATTGTGAGTGAAGATATAAATGTGAGACCCATTATATGTTTTTATTTATAAAAGATACCATATATATGCGTATCAATCTATCATTCTTGAGCTCACATAAATTCCCAAAAACTTGAACCAAACAATTAATCTTGGAATGAAACAATTCTATGATTTCAAAAGGTATAAATCAAACATGCCCTTAATGATATGCTTAAAAGTGTGTGTCAAAAGTTTATTTGTTATAGCAGTCGGACCCACTTCTTCACAAAACAATAAACTATTGCTTATCATTAGACATGTTTTAGGCATGCATATCATTTTTCTACTTCATATATTTACACAAGTCTAAAACTCTAATACTATATTTTCAAGAAAAAATTAAAATGCAAAGTAATGGAAATAAAAGAAAAGTAAAAGAGAATGTAATATTAATGTGTGTTCTTGAGTGTTAAAAAAGGGGGAAAAAATTAAAGTATGTTATCGTTTTTTTTATTATATATTATTGATTTTATGAAATTACTATTATACACCTTTTTTTTTTTTCTCTAAGATTGTGAATTTATATTAAGACATAATCAGCAAATTACATGATACCAGACTATGTGGACATGCCTATATAGACTACAAACCATCAACAAACAATAGACTAACAAGTCATGCAGAAATAAGACTAATTCAAAAATTCACCATTCTTCTAGCACCAACACCTATGTAGCAGTGCTATGAATAGGCAACCATGGAGGAAAAATCCTTTTTGACTACATTTTCACATGAACAAACACCCTACCTGAGATCACCTATAGCCCATACAAATGAAACTCAGAGGCTCTTGCCATGGGCATCATCAAACAAGGAATAAAACCTCCTGTTCCATTGAGGCTCAATTGCACAGAGCTACATTTCCATTGATGGCATCACTCAAAGTCAATGAGTTACTCAAGTAGACATCCCACCTTGGCTACATTTCCCAGATCTTTATCCTTCACTACACCTCACCAATGAAAGATAAAAGCTGGGCATCACAAGGTTGGCATTCTGTAACAATTCACATTTTCAGGTTAACTTCTATTCCAGAAAAATTTCACTATTCATATTTTTACTATTCGTTTTCCGAAATTTAATTTTTATTTCATATTCTCGTGTGATAAATCATTTCCATAGCAAAATAAAAGTTTGACACTCATCAGATCATTTTCGCCAAAGTTATTAAGGAAATACACGTTTAGGTTAAAACGTCATTAAAAAATTCTACACACAACGAAACTCAACCGCGTTAATTTTCTCTGCATCAGATAAATGTTTGATACACTCATGATTTATTTGAGAATTAATCATGACTAAGAAAAATGTGACCAAATAAACCCTCGACCATGAGAAACAGAAATTTACGTTTTTAAGCGCTTTTACTTAGCCGTAACCTTAGCCTATACCTGCACCGCGTTTCTAAGGCGCCAAAAATCATATTTTTCACATTATTTGGAAAAACTCAACATATTTTTCCCTCCTCCTTTGACTAAAAATCATTCCTTGATTTTTAGGCTTACGGTTTTATGTCTAAAATACATTAAATACCAACCGACACTAGACTGAGCCCAGTCTAGACATTGTAAGTCATTTTAAATCATTATTATCCTATTAGAAAAGTAACATTTTACTTTGCTCAATTTTACACAATATTCATACGTTTTACGTATTACGCGTTTTAGACCCGTGTTTTCAGTTTTAGCACCCCAATGGAACCTACCACTCATTTGATATTTTATTATGGAGTATTTTGACAAGTTTAGTCATTCTTCCAAGTTTCACATTTTTACGATACCCGGTTTTACATTTTATTGCTTAATCATTTACGGTTAGCATTTTACGAAGTCAAAACTAACTAAATATATAGGATAATATCAACAAGGACCAAGTCATCCTTCCTACCCATCTCAAACCGCCTATAGGGGGGGGGGGGAGTCACCTCATATGTGGCTTGATCTCATGCATAATGCCCTAGGATCCATCCATGTGTTCAAGCTTCCTTTGTAAGCTTTGACTAGTCTTACAAAGTAACCTCCTCAAGCTCCTATAAAAGCCCCCTCCCCCCTCCTTGGCCGTCCCATACCACACACACAAACATCAAACACTTAGCTAATTTACTTCCAAGTTTCATGCAAGAAATCAAGAGTATTATCAACACATAAACCCTAATTTTGTTTTGATTCATCAAAATACTTCCAATCTTTTGAAACTTTGGTGATTTCTCTTGAGTTTAAATCTACTCAAGTCACCTCAACCTTCATCATCTCTCTTTCAAGAATACAAGTGTAGAAAGATTGCTTGAAGTGAAGTAAAGTGAAGCATAATCAATCAAAGTCCTTACCTTACATGTTACTTACCTTTCTTTGTTGAAAGCCAAAAGTTGTAAGCAAACCCTAACATACTTTCTTACTAAATATCATTTTCATGCTATTTATATCTCATTCTTACTATATATGGTCTTGTTATTATGTTCATGATGTATAAAATTTGGTAAAACAAGTTATGGTATATATATGTTAACTTATATTAAGAAAACAAGAAAACTAGTGACTTTTATGGAGAACCACGACCAAAATAGTATAACTATGATATTGGACACTTACTTACTGTTAAAGAGGACTTAAAAAGGGAAACATAGAAATTTGAACCACCTAAAACGAGTATACGAGTCAAAAGTTACGGCCATAAGAAGTTAGCGAAACCAAAACGCTGAAACTGCCAAACACAACCTGTTAGCATTCTGACCTTTTTGAATGTGGCACTTCTGGTCCGATTCATCAAAAAGTTAAAACACGAAATTTTTCGGGAACGACATTTTCGTTCAGGATTAAAGAAGCTCGAGTCCTGAAAACGCTTTACGAGTGAGATTTTTCTTCAAATTCTTAACAGCCCATTTTTATACCAAATGACCTGTAATAGTTATGATTAAATGAAACCAAGAGGTCTAATGACCTAAAGCCAAGACCACAACCATGGCTAAGGCCAAGTTTGAGTCTCAAGACCATGGAACAATGACCAAAGGTCACGGCAAGACCATGACTAATGACCATATAAACTTATCTACGTGAAAACATGAACTAAAGAGTTAATGGCAATATAAACATCCAATTTGGATCTACTCCATCATAATAACCATGAGACTCATTGTAATAAAAATCTTCAGCCAAAAGTAAACTTTCCTAAGTTTATTCAAATATTGGACATGTAACTTTTCGGATCAAAACTTATATATATTTTTTATCAAATACTACAATAGTAGGGAGCCTCATGTGAGGGGTTCATTAAGTAAGCCGTCGAGATGAGTTGTGGATTTACGAATTAAAGTGTCCTGTCTCCTCGAATGTTTACTACATGACCTCTGAATTATGTCGGCCCGAACGGTAGTAAGCGATATATAAACTATACATGTTTCATAAACCATTTCTTTTCAAAGACTTACATTATACTACTTTTCAAAGACTTACATTATACTAAGTACTACATCATGGACTAAATACAAGACATATATAGGCAATTCTTCATATTCTTTACTCCAATCCTAACTCACAACATTCTATTATAGGTTGCTCGTAGAAACCTTCGCGATTCGACCATCACATTCACTACTTGCTATATAACTTAAGGTGAGTTCATAGCCCCACTTTCCATTACTTAATTGTTTTACAAACCCTTGGGGGGAATACATGCTATTATTTTTCAACCGAACACAATGCTTTTAAATTGTATGCTACATGATTGTTTTATTATTACTAAGTACCATCCTTGCTAAATCCAATATCCCTTATTATGAACCATTTAATCACTAGTAATAGTGAGCACGAGTATTGTGAATAGGCCTATTGGGATTGACGAATCCCATTTGTATTGACTAAGTTCAAACAAATGCACTATATTTGAGATTTAGGTATGACAGCAAATTACCTACCGGGATAACTCCGCCGATTGATATTGGTACCCGTTAACGTTTTGGTGTTATGAGCTTAGTATAATAATAACTGTTTTGTTTTCCAACCATGAGTATGAGTCTAATTAACTCATACTACCAACATATTGTGTTCCACTACTTAACAAACTCTATGAATATCACTAAACCTTTGTGTTGACCTCTTAAGCATGTATTTCAGGTCCATGATGATCAAGGATGGCACGGAGGGGCACGGATATTCAAGAGGGCTATAAATTTTATTATCATTCAAAAACTCATTTAATGTAATTTGTAAACATGGAACCATCTGGGACCTCATTTTGTAATCTCTGATATTTATATAAATTGAATGATAAATATTTTAAAACGACTCAATTAGAGATCGTTTTCTATTATTATGACTGTTGTGCCGTCGAGTAACACCCAGTTTGAATTCCGCTGCATCATTGAATCGGGGGTGTTACAGATTGGTACCAGAGCCATGGTTATAGAGAAACGGGTCTAATTGAGACCTAAGCTATAACTACAATTACAAGCAAAAATATTTTATAGCCTTCCGCTCTTCGTGCCTTCCATCCTGCAGACGATTATGGACTTATTAAGCATTTTATACTACACAAACATGTTAGCATATGGATATATGTACCCTTAGCATAATTGAGCATTTCCCCGTAAGCATTTTATACTACATGAACATATTAGTATATTGATATATACACACTTGTCATATTTTGAGCACTTCCCATAAACGTTAGAATTGTTTTAACATAGTAATTATTCTCATAGAAATCATGTGCGTACCCACTTCTCCCGATTATGTGCCCACTCTACCTAATAACTTCTAAGTCTTACCACCCTCACCCGAGTTCGGATTTGACTTCGTAAATGCCTTCGCTTCTGATGACGAAGAAGAACCTTTCGAAGATTTAACCGACGAAGAAGAGGAGGAACTAATGCCAACTAATTTTGCATCAAATACTTCTAATTATTTTGAACAAAATTGGGTTGAGGCAGACTCCGAGGAGGATAATGAGTATGAATATGTTCTAGCCCCATTATCACCACCACTATCACTTCCCTTTTATATCCCTACATGTGATGAATTGGATCACTCATTATGGATCGTATCACGACCACCATTGATCCAACAAGAAAGTCAGCATGGAAACTACAGCCTCTCAAACTTCATCGACTCGTACCTCTATGACACACTAAACCAAGAAGTTGCCGATCAATCAGAGCTGCTCGGAGCTTCTAACCCGCAATAGACTAGTGTGATGATACTAGTTATCTTTTGTACTACTAAACTGATTAGACTCAGTTAGTAAATGTTATGAAATCCATGTAATAACTAGCGATAGTAAAAACGTTGTAATTACTAAACTGAAAGTATCAGTTAGTAAATTTTGAAGAAACTTGTAATAAGTTTCGATTTTGTAAATCAACCAACGTTGTATGAATAAAACTCTTGTTTTATACTATCATGTGTTATGTCTTTAAATCTTCAACGTAATTATTCTATCATTTCCCATCAAAAATCATGCTTATTTCACAACTCTCTACTCACGACGTATCTTTTATATAATAGAATCATGGCGCCAACGAAGAAGACACCACCAACAATGACTCAAGCTGCTATTCGCAAACTAGTTAAAGATAATGTGAATGCAGCAATAGCAACTGAACGAGCAGCCATAGCTAAAAAGGCCGCAACAGCCGCTAAAGCTACTAGAACTGCTGAAGCTGTTCGAATTGCTGCAACTACTATCAATACTAGAGGACCGAACCCAGCCAGTCCTCCAGTAATAAATATTGATCCGGTAAGTAAGAGCTGCACATTCAAGGGTTATTTAAATTTCCAACCCACCAATTGCAAAGGTACTAATGGAGCTGTAAGTTTTAACCCCTGGTTTGAAAAAGCGGAGTCAGTATTTTTGATCAACAAATGCACCAAGAATGATAAAGTTCAATATGTCACCGGTCCACAGTTGGATGAGGCATTATCATGGTGGAATTTAGTATCTCAACCAATGGGCATCGAAAATGATTATAAGCTTTCTGGGGATAATATGAAGAAAGAGTATTGCCCTCACAATGAAATGCAGAAATTAGAAGTAGAATTCTGGAACCATGTTGTTAAAGGAACCGACATCCTGACTTACAACCGTCGATTCCATGAATTGAGGATAGTATGCCCAACAATGGTTTCGACAAATGAGAAACTGTTGGAAGAGTATATCTGGGGACTCCCACCAAGCATATAAGGGAACATGATTACGCCTGGTCCCAAAACACTTGATGAGGCTATGCGGATGTCTCGCAGCCTCATGGAGCAGGTGGTGCGTACAGCGGAAACCCAAAGATAAAACTTCAACAACTCCAACTACCGTAACAACAATAACAATAGAAACAACAACAACAAGTGACCATGGGATGGTAACCGTAGAAGTAACAACAACAAGAACAACAACCCAACTCAAAACAACAACCACACAAACCAACAAAACAAAAGAAAAGAAGCCACAACAGCTTATGTTGCTGCACCAACTGGAGGTAGATATACCGGGACTCAACCACAGTGTACTAAGTGCAACTACCATCATTCAAGTCTCTGCCCAGCCAAGTGCAATAAGTGTCAAAAGCCAGGACATCTTGCCAAGGATTGTAGAAGCAATACTGTAGCTACTAGTAGCGATACACAGCCGATATTTATATGCTTCGAGTGTGGAGAAAGTGGACATTACAAGAATCGATGTCCCCAAAAACCAAGGCCAACAAGTTGAAGACAACCAGGGGAAAGCATATATGTTAGGAGGAGAAGGAGTTTATCAAAATCTCAACAACAATGCAGAACAATGAAGTCTAGAACTTAGCAGTCATATTTATTTATGCACTATGTTGTACTACGTGTATGTCATCCCTAGTAATGGGAGTTTTATGACTTAAGAATATTTACTATTCAATAAACAACTCTTTGTGATAATTCTCATCTATTGTAATTTCTATCTCCAAACCAAGTTGACTGATTAGTAGACTATTACCATTCTATAAGATTTACCCATTTATCTTATAAACCATTCAACAAATTTTACTTTAAGCTATTTTGCTACCACTTTATTGTTTCACATCATTGTACTCCAAGATATTCTACCACCATCTTAGAAAAATTACTTCATTTGATACCACCCTATAAATTGATTTTATGTCTTCTTGTCACACCCCGCCGAAGGCGGAAACACGAGGTGCACATTAAAGGAAAAGTATATCATTACAACATTGTTATAGCCGACATTGGCAACTTAGAATATAAAGTTTGGTTCCCAAAAGACAACATTTTAGTACATAATAATCAGTAGTGACATGTGAAAACTTCATTATGCAAAGACCTTGAAGAAAAGCTTACTGACGATCACCTGAAATGCATGAGAGAAAACAGGTCAACTATGAAAATAGTTGGTGAACACACACGTTTAATATAATATGAAAAACCATTTGAGAAAGTTCGCAAGACAAGGGCATTGTAAATCCACTCAGTTGCAAATCCCGTCCATACAAAACTTGCAACCTGTGTGTTCACAACCCCTTGTAGGTAAAGCATTATGTCTTGTAGTCAAGCACACGCGGTCATAATAAGTCACAATATAAGCACCACGTATATAATAATGTATGTCAGGCAAAGCCCCTAATTAAATAATATGCGTCCCGTAACATAGTGAACGAGAGGTTGGCTGACCTCTAATAGCGCTATCCATACTACTAATAGGTGACGAACAATGCGAATGTACGAACAGTACATCATACAACTATTATATACGATTAAGAACGCTCCAAACATGGGAGACTTCGCACGCTCCACCAATAAAGCGAGACTTTAGGTTAAGAACGCTCCACCAATAAGGTGAGACTTTGCACGCTCCACCAAAAATGGTGAGACTTTAGGGTTAAGATCGCTCCACCAAAATGGCGAGACTTTAGGTCATAGCACATACGGTTCATTAAGTTCAAAATAAGTCATAAGTCAAGTTCAAGAGTTCAAACAAGTTATAAGGTCTAAACAAGTTAAAAGAGTTCATAATGGTCAAAGGGTTCAAAACAATGTTCAAAGAGTTCAATTAATAATTCATGTATCCACCCCAAAGCGATTAAAATAGTTACAAAAAGGGGTTCGTGAATACTCACCTGTTACAAGCGATATGATGACAAAATGTATGAACTGAAATAAGGCACAATCTCTAACTGCAACCTAATATGAATGATATGATCTATTGTAAGAAATGAAATGATGCTACACATGCAAATACGTATGTTATCGATACCACTCGTAAATTTGAAAATAATGTTCATCGTCGAAAAATACATTTTTGACGTCTCCTTGAGTTAATAACCACTTTTCATGTAAATATGTTGAAACGGTACTCCACGATCCTTGTTTGGTGTTCTATCGGCAAATATAAGGTTTTCGTCGCAAAATATAACATTTTCATTACTTGAAAATATGTCCAAATTGCCCTCGCAAAACTAGTCGCAAAATAGTGAATATTAAGAGTTAGGAAAGAAGCTCAGTAGTTTTGAGAATATTTTCACCTTATCTAAAAAGTCATAGAACTGAAGTTTGTCTATACGGGTCTCGATCATAAAGAAAAATAGCCGCGAAGTGAGGTGTTTGGGCTGTTTCTGTAATTTCTGGGCAGTTTTCGGGAAAGTTTGGAAGGCCATATGTTATTCGTTATCCATCCGTTTGATAAACAGTTGGATGTTTTGAAAACTAGGCTGGGTGTTCTAACTTTTTGTTATTGATGTAAATTTTCCAAAAATGAGTTTATCAATGAGAAAAGTAGCTCTCAACATGGTCACTTGGCAAAATGTTTAATACTTGGAAAATATTTTTGAAGTGTTGGGCTGAAGGAAAATATTATAATCGTCTAAAATTCAAACGCTTGTATCTTAGTCGTTATAAGCTCGTTTTCTATGTTCTTTATATCCCCGAAATCGTGGGACAACGTATTAATATATTTTTGATAATTCGGGACGGCTAGATCAAGTTTTACACCTCAAAATAGTCCGCAAAAACTGTTCAACAGCAACATAATTTCTGGAAAAATATAAGTTTCGTCGTCAACTCGTTTTTAGCATAACTTTCACGTCGTAAATGATCTTTTAGCGATTCCAGCGGCTACGGTTTCATTTTTGAAAGTATTTCCGGAATATGAAATCCAAAAATTACCACAGTCCCCTGAAGTCTCGGGATTTGGCAAAAATGGACAGAACCTTTTTATATTTGTTTAAATGTCACTTTTCTAGTTTCTAGCTTATGTTTAAACCACTTCAACACTCCACAAGCTAGTCTAATCTTACCATACACTTTCTTAGGGTGTCATGGGTTCCTATTATTCACAAAACTTGTAGGATATCAAGGGGATGAGCATAGGTTTGTTATAAATTCATAAAAACCAATATATACTTGAAAGTGGTAACTTTAACATATATACTTGCATATTTAGCTAATATATCTTGAAAATACAACATGTTAGTAAGTAAATGAAAGTATGAGATGATTTAAAAAGTTACTTGAAACTTACTAGTTGGATGATGAGGTTTAAATGATCAAGGTTCTTAATAACTTCCAAGTTTTTATTTCAAAACTATAAAGAGAAGTAATCTAGGTGTGTAAATATGCTTGAAACTTGAAAAACTTTGGATCTTCTTCTTGTTTTTGATCTTGGACGTGGCTAAGGAAGGAAGAAAGGAAGAAAAACCTAGTGAATTGATTTTGTTAAAGTCTTATGTTATGGTTAAATGTGTTTATATATGAAATATCTTGCACATGGGGGTAATTTGGTAATTTCACCTAAGGAAGCAAAGTCTTACATGTGTTGGTGTATATTAAGGTTGACACATGTATATAAGTGTTGAGATATTTGTATTTAGTGTATTATAGTCATTTAGTGCATATAACGTGTTACGTTGTAAGTTTTGGGTACCGGGTTAGCTAGAAATCAATTTTAACGGAACGAAATGGAATATATTAAAGTCGTAAAAATTATAAAATTACATTTCTCACAAGTAACGGGTGAATAAATATTTGTCGTGTTGAAATTACAGAAAACCGTCGTAGTTATAAACGTTTAACGATACGTATATCAAATAAATTCAAAACGTCGGGTAAGTTAAGAATATAACTCTTATATCATTATAACGAGTGTAAAAATATGTTAGGACCATAGTCGGGATTGTCGGATCAATTATTCAAAATAATAGCTCATAGGATAACGTTTATTAGATAGATAACCGTACATATACAGAAATGATGCAAACTCACGCATGAATGCCAAACTTTCTCCGGAGTGAATAGTGTTTCGTGAATAGTAAATTTTTTGAAAAACATCTCAATATCACTAACCGACTCCAAAAATAATGAATAGTGAAATGATGAATAATGTTTGGTGAATAGTAACTGATAAATAGTAAATTTGAAAAGTTCAGGAAATAAATGAAGACGTGGAAAATTACGGGTTGTTACACTTCTTTACCCAGCTTCACTAAAACTCATCAAACCAACATGAAGAACACAAGCCTCGTTCGTCTTTTCACAATCATTATCTTCACAACCGTTGCAACCACAAGCTCATTAACAAATCTTGATGCACTTTTAAAGCTCAAATAATCCTTAGTTACACCACAAGCACCCTCATCAGCTTTACAAGATCGAATACCATCTAAAACTTTTAAGAAACATAATACTACGTGATTAAACCGAACATCACATTATCGATCCTTAATTATACATAGCCTAGCTACCTATGTCTAATTAGGGAGGGATCATGTTATGCTGGGAGCAGTCACCTGTATGTTTTCTTAGAAACAAACTTCTCACCTATAATCTTAAAACAAATTTCGTGTGAGTATAGGCAATTCATAAGTATTCATACGATAGAGTACGACAATTAATCACTCTTACTCTACGTTTCCCACATAAAAGTAAACCTCATCCTACACCATACACCGAAACGACAAATCAATTACATCACTGGTAATTCCAGACTCTAGTCCTCTTCAGTAACCACACCTCTTCATCGACACCACTCCAACATATAACACACATAGAACTTCGGGACGAAGTTTCCTTAAGGGGTAGAGACTGTAACAATTCACATTTTCAGGTTAACTTCTATTCCCGAAAAATTTCACTATTCATATTTTTACTATTCATTTTCACTATTCATTTTCCAAAATTTAATTTTTATTTCATATTCTCGTGTGATAAATCATTTCCATGGCAAAATAAAAGTTTGACACTCATCAGATCATTTTCGCCAAAGTTATTAAGGAAATACACGTTTAGGTTAAAACGTCATTCAAAAATCCTACGCACAACGAAACTCAACCGCGTTAATTTTCCCCGCATCAGATAAATATTTGATACACTCATGATTTATTTGAGAATTAATCATGACTGAGAAAAATGTGACCAAATAAACCCTCGACCGTGAGAAACAGAAATTTACGTTTTTAACCGCTTTTACTTAGCCGTAACCTTAGCCTATACCTGCACCGTGTTTCTAAGACGATTTGAGTTTTCACATTATTTGGAAAAACTCAACATATTTTTCCCTCCTCCTTTGACCAAGAATCATTCTTTGATTTTACAAATCATTCCTTGATTTTTAGGCTTACGGTTTTATGTCTAAAAGACATTAAATACCAACCGACACTAGACTGAGCCCAGTCTAGACATTGTAAGTCATTTTAAATCATTATTATCCTATTAGAAAAGTAACATTTTACTTTGCCCAATTTTACACAATATTCGTACGTTTTACGTATTACGCGTTTTAGACTCGTGTTTCCAGTTTTAGCACCCCAATGGAACCTATGATGAGGCGAAAAATGAACCACTTTTAGGGGGTCATTTAAGCCCGGAATTGAATTTATTTGATCAAATATTGCCCTAAATCGTTCCATTTGTGATTTTAGGTACTTTGGGAGTGAAATCTGGAAAAGGAAGCAATTCGGACGTTTTTGGAGCATAAAAGTGAAGAAAATGCCAAAGACTTAATTTTCCAAGCTGGGAACAGTAGGTGACAGCGTCAAGAGTACCATCCTGACGGCGTCAAGAGTAAATTGCATGACGGCCCAGTGCAAACATGAAGGCGTCACAAGGAAGAGCGTCAAGAGTTAACACGTGACGGCCTGGAAGAACCTAACACATGACGGCGTCAGATGTAGATCAAGGCAGTCCGAGAATTATTTTGGCGGCGAGATGACGGCGTCACCTATTTGGTCTTGACGCCGTCAGCCTCAATTTCCTATATATAGTTTTCTAATTTTCATTCATTAAAAGAAGAGAAGTTTTGGAGAAACCCTAAGGCCGAACTTGTTACGAATGTTACAGGTTTTTCAAAGGTTTTCAGCCCTTGAACCCTTACATGTGTAATTGAGATAAGTGTTCTTCTAATTCAATACATATGTCTATGTGTTGGTTGTCTATATCTTGTGCTTGTCTTAATTCCATCATGCTAGGCTAGATTTATCTTGTGTTTGCTTAGATCTAATGAAACCTAGATGTTGATTGTGTGTTGATTACTTGTTTATGGTTGTATTGGATGAATGATTTCGATGTTAGGCTTAAGAAAACTGGCAGATCTCCAAATGGTAACATGCTTGAACGTCTTAGGAAACATGAACTGATGTGCACTAGGTTTTATTGGTTGTATTTAATGCATGAGTAAATTCTAATGATCCCATGTTAGGAGCTTCTTAGCCGGCTCGACATAGGAGTGAAGTGGGCACTCATAGGATTGGGGAGTTAAGTGCGCCACCCCATGAATGGTATTAAGGAATACAATCCGTCATCCACGCAACTATAACAAGTAATTAACGTGTAAAAGATATCTAGGGAGTAGTGTAATCTAAGTAAACACAATTTCTCCACTTATTGCTCACAACCTTAGTTTAATTTAGTTTATTTTCATTTCTAGTATTTTATTTTGATTGCATCTTTAGTATTGGGTTAGTTAACTAGCTACTAATTCCGCCCAAATCCTTCAAACCCGAGATATTTACTTGCTTTATAAAAAACTATAAAAATACAAAAATAATCATCCCTCATCTTTAGAACTAGTAATTAGGTTTTCTAATCCTAGCGACACTATTCCTAGCTGAACGATCAATCCCCCGGTACTTGTCACTATACTATACTACAACGATCAGGTAAACTGTCTGGTGGGAGTTGTAAGCTTCTCGAGATCCCTCGAGAGGTAAAGCCTGGTGCAATCCCCACGCATCAAGTTTTTGGCGCCGCAGCCCGGGGAATAGTTATTGTCTAGGTTAGAATTTCTTTTTATTAGGTCTACTTGCTAGATTCCTTTCTAGTAAGATTTTATTTTTATTTTTAGATTCTCTTTAGTCTATCTTATTTCTTTGTGTGTTTGTTCGTAACTCTTCACCACTTGCCATCATGGCAACCGACGAATCCTCTAACCTTAGGATCACTAGAAGTCGTAGTTCCATTAGAAACCTTGTCTTGCCTTATGCAGAACCCGAAAGAAAAATGCGTAGATTAAGACAATCTCACTCAACTCCTGAACCATCTAGCGTTGCCATCGATTTTGATGCACCGCTTTCTGAAGAAAATTCAAAAATTCACGTTACAACCCCTAGCTCCCAACCCAACAACGAGATACGTATCCCCGCGACTCCTACTCCTAAGCGCCTTAAGGACTACTCCTCCCCAACCCCTCGTGGCTTCTCAAATGCCATAGTCTACCCAAACGAACACACCAATGAGGTCTTGCATGCGAACGATGTTTGGCTTGTCCAAAGTGTGTGTAAGTTTTGTGGATTAGATGAGGAAGATCCAATTCAACACATTAAAGACTTCTTGAAAATAGTAGACACCCTCCATACGGATGGGGCTACTAGAGACACGTCCCGATTACGATTCTTTTCTTTCACCCTATATGAAAAAGCCCAAGAGTGGTATGATAAACTTCCTTCTGAATCTATTTTCACATGGGAGCAACTCATATCCAAGTTCTATGAGAAGTTCTTTCCACCTGGAAAAACCTCAGCGTTTAGAGATAGGATCCTCCGTTTCCGAAAAGGGAAGGACGAACCCTTCCATAAATCGTGGATTAGATTTAAGGATTTAATAAGACAAGTTCCCCATCATGGCATCGAACTTTGGCTTTTGGTCCAAATCTTCTACGACAATGTCTCCTCTAATGATCGGAACGGAATCAACCAATCTAGAAAAGGGAGATTAGCCAATCTTAGTGCCGAAGAAGGATGTGATAGGATTGAAGAATATGCTCAAGACTAGGATGACACTTGGATGAGCCTGAGTCGACTGTCAGCATTTCCGAAATCACTTCAGATTGGTTGAGGAAAATTCACAAAAGAATAGAGTACCTAGCTGGGTCGCAATTAACTAAACAACTTTCGAATCCTTACTTAATCTGCGACTACTGTGGGGCCCGCATGAGGTAGAAGAATGCGGAGGAGCAGCCACGACTGAACATACATGCTTGTCAAGAGGTGACATCTATGCTGATCCCTCCCTTTTGCCTTTTTACCAAAATGACGATTACACCCTCTGGGGAAATCTGGTAAAAAGAAAAGAAGGAGATGAAGGTCCTGAATTCGAAATCAGGAGCACTTTTGAAGATGACCTTGGTCACTTCACTCAAGAAAAAGGCTTGCAATTGAAAGGTCTTAATGAACTTGTTGACGAGCAGCAGAATGACATGGGAGAATTTTTCAACAAGCTCAACTCAGCCCTCGATGACCTTGAAATGCCATCAATAAGCAAAAAAGACCCCATGCTCGCGATAACCACTCGAGCTGGAACAACAACCAAGGACCCCCCCCCCCCTTACCCAAGCTCGTCCCCCATCACTCCCGATCCAAACAAGCCTCGCGAGGAGGAGGAGGATGTAGGCAGTGAGACTCCCAAGCAACCTCCCTTGACGACCCCTTCCCCATCAACCCCACCTAACCAACCTGTGAGAATCCCATTCCCATCCCGATTAAAGAACCAGAAAACTGAGACTGATAATAAAAGATTCTTGTCATACCTAAAAGACTCAGTAGTCACCATACCCCTCCTTGATGCTTGCTATCACATGCCAAAGTATAGCGCATACTTTAAAAAACTACTCGCCAACCGAAAGAAACTTGAAGGTCTTGTGACCCTAGGGGAAGAATGCTCGGTGGTAACCCATAGAGGGCTACCAAAAAAGGTAGACGATCCAGGCAGCTTCACCTTGCCTTACTCTATAGGATCTCTATCAATAAAGAATGCTCTTGCCGATTTGGGGGCGAGTATCAATCTCATGCCTCACTCTATGTTCCTTAAATTAGGATATTCTGGATTAAAGCCTACCCGTATGAACATCCAACTAGCCGATAGATCAGTCAAGTACCCCGTAGGGATATGCGAGAATGTGCTAGTTAAAGTTGGGAAATTCAAATTCCCGGTCGACTTCGTAATCCTGGATATGGAGGAGGATGACCTGGTACCCATCATCCTAGGGAGACCATTTCTTGCTACCGCTCGTGCAGTCATTGATGTTTACGACGGCAAGTTAACCTTGCGAGTGGGAACCGATAGCACAACCTTCGACATTAAGGACTCTATGGATCTCTCTCTAGAAGCAGCTAACCACTCTATTTCATTGGGGAGGTCGACGAACTCACAGATGTCATTGATAGCTGTGTCGATGAACAAATCGAGGAAGGTTGGCTACGAGATGAGAGTTTTCTGCCTTTGCTAGAGGTGGAAAAGATGGAGGATGTTGGAGCAGTCTCCTTCTACCCTAGACAAGAGGTAACGGAGCATCTCGAGCTCCGGAAGCCCAAAAACAAGCTTAAGCCTTCTATTATCGAACCTCCTGAGTTAGATCTTAAGGAACTTCCTAACCATTTAGAGTATGCCTTCCTTCAGGGAGAGGACCAACTGCCGGTAATCATAAACTCTTCCCTGGAACATGAACAAAAAGGTAAACTCTTAGAGGTCCTAAAGAAATATAAGGGAGTGCTCGCATGGAGTGTAGCCGACATTAAGGGGATTGACTCAACTTTTTGCACACATAAGATTCTCATGGAAGAAGATTACAAACCTACCGTGCAACCCCAGAGGCGGGTGAATCCCAACATTAAGGAAGTAGTAAAGAAAGAAGTCATCAAACTTCTGGATGCAGGATTGATCTACCCAATCTCGGATAGCCCATGGGTCAGTCCCGTACAGGTTGTACCTAAGAAGGGTGGAATGACTGTAGTTAAGAATGACAAGGGTGAGATGGTGCCTCAGAGAACGGTCACTGGAATGCGGGTATGCATTGACTATCGAAAACTCAATGATGCCACGAGGAAAGATCACTTTCCCTTGCCATTCATTGACCAAATGTTAGAGAGATTGTCTGGACACGAGTACTATTGCTTCTTGGATGGGTTCTCAGGGTATTTTCAAATTCCCATAGCACCAGAGGACCAAAAAAAGACCACGTTTACTTGCCCTTATGGAACATTTGCCTACAAAAGGATGCCTTTTGGGCTGTGTAATGCCCCCGCCACATTCCAAAGATGCATGATCGCAATCTTTCACAAACTTATGGAAGACAGCATGGAAGTGTTCATGGACGACTTTTCGGTCTTCGGGAACTCCTTCGACCGCTGTCTTGCTAATCTAGAAAAGATGCTTAAACGTTGTGAGGAAACCAACTTGGTGTTAAACTGGGAAAAGTGTCATTTCATGGTAAAAGAAGGGATTGTGTTAGGGCATAAGATCTCAGGGAACGGAATAGAGGTGGACCAAGCTAAGGTTGAAGCTATATCTAAGTTACCATACCCCACGACTGTTAAAGCAATACGCAGCTTCTTGGGGCACGCCGGGTTTTATCAGAGATTCATCAAAGACTTCTCCAAAATAGCTCGGCCAATGACTCAATTGCTTGTGAAGGATGCTCCGTTTGATTTTTCCCAAGAATGCAAGGATGCATTCGATCTCTTAAAAAAGGAGCTCACACAAGCTCCAATCATGATTACACCCAACTGGGAGTTACCGTTTGAAATCATGTGTGACGCTAGCGATTTCGCCGTCAGGGCTGTATTAGGCCAACGGCGTGACAAGCTTTTCCAACCTATTTACTACGCTAGCAAAACCATGAATCCCGCTCAAGAGAATTACTCCACCACCGAAAAGGAATTATTAGCCGTAGTGTTCGCATTCGACAAATTCCGGCAATATCTTGTCCTTTCAAAGACAGTCGTTTTCACTGATCACTCGGGTCTTCGATATCTTTTTGCTAAGCAGGATGCTAAGCCACGACTAATTCGGTGGATCTTATTGCTACAAGAATTTGATGTTGAGATTCGTGAAAATAGGGGGGCAGAAAATCTGGCCGCAGATCATTTATGTCATCTTGAAAACCCCTTGGATAAACACGATAGAAGTGAGATTAGGGATTCATTTCCTGACGAACAACTCATGTTAATGATTGATTCGGAGCCTTGGTACGCCGATTTTTCCAATTATCTCGCAAGCAGAATCGTTCCTGAACACCTGACTAGATACGAAAGAAAAAGGTTCTTTTCTCAGTTAAAATACTACTTTTGGGATGAACCATTTTTATTCCGAAGGTGTCCTGACCAAATTATAAGACGTTGTGTTTCGGAAAGTGAGGCAGTAAAGATTATGAGGGAATGTCACTCTGGTCCCTCTGGCGGGCATCATGGGATAAACACCACCGCCCGAAAGATTTTCGACGCGAGATTCTATTGGCCCACAATTTTCCGTGACGTCAAAGAAATGGTACAGGCATGCGATGCCTATCAACAGGCCGAGAACATATCACATAGGGATGAAGCGCCTCAGAATTTTATATAAGTATGTGAGGTCTTCGATGTTTGGGGAATTGACTTCATGGGACCCTTTCCATCTTCAGGGGGGAACGAATACATTTTAGTAGCCATCGATTATGTTTCAAAATGGGTTGAGGCACGAGCCCTTAGGACCAATGATGCCAGAGTAGTCATCCATTTCCTGAAAAAGCTTTTCGCTAGATTCGGGATTCCTAAAGCTCTCATCAGTGATAGGGGACCCACTTTTGCAATGCACAAATGGAAAAGGTCATGAAGAGGTATGGGGTATCCCATCGGTTTTCCACCGCCTACCATCCACAAACCAATGGCCAGGTCAAAAACACCAATAGGGCTATTAAAAGAATACTTGAAAAGACGGTTAGTCAAAATAGAAAAGACTGGTCATTTAAACTCGACGAAGCCTTGTGGGCATTCCGAACCGCCTACAAGACACCTATTGGAACGACCCCGTTTCGCATGGTGTATGGTAAGGCGTTTCACTTGCCAGTAGAATTAGAACATAAGGCTTATTGGGCGCTTAAGACATGTAACTTAGATTATACAATTTCCGGAACCAATAGGTTCTTGCAATTACACGAGCTTGATGAGCTTAGGTTAGAAGCCTATGAATCTTCCATCACATATAAAGAGAGAGCAAAAAGATGGCATGACCAGAGAATTAAGAAACCCAAAGAATTTTCAGAAGGAGACAAAGTCCTATTGCATAATTCTCGGTTGCGATTATTTCCGGGAAAACTCAAGTCTAGATGGTATGGACCGTTTACGGTGAAAAATTCCTCTAAAACTGGAGCTGTTGTGTTATTAGACGATGAAGGTAGGGAATTTACTGTTAACATACAACGTGTAAAACATTATCAAGAAAATAACAATGAAATGATTAGTGAGGAGGATGTGACGTTTGATGATGAGGTCACGTAGTAACCCATGACCTTGAGTCTAGCTACAAGACTCGTAAATATAGAAAAGCGCTTCTTGGGAGGCAACCCATGCTTTGTGTGATTTCATTTTGTTTGTTTGTTATTTGCTTCCGTATGCATGCTTTATTTTTATTGTTGGTAGATCATGTTTCAAACTAAATAGTGGAAATACTTTACTTTGTTGTTTTGGCCTAGTCTTAACTCCACCTAAAGGTATTTTTGCAAAAGATAAGTGTAAGGGGAAAACCCCAAATATGTTTTTAAGAAACAAACCGATCATGATTCTCCACAATATTAAGTGAACATGTGTATTCGTATTTGTTAGAGTCAAATGCTTGTATCGAGTCATAATGAAGTTTTGCAGGATTTTCCAGGAAGTAGAACCAAGTTTTTCCAGAAATTTTTCGGAAACTTAACATAAGAATTTCTGCAGATCACTTCTGACGGCATCACGAGTTTACTCTTGACGGCGTCACGTGTAAAAATTTGGAAATTTTACCGGTTTTGTTTTTCTAACGGAGTCTTAAGGTTTTTATTGAATAATTAAGTTTTATAATCTCCAGGAAATCTGCAAACTTCATTCCACAAGCATTATATCTTATTTTGTTTTCTACGATTTAGTAACTTATTTAGATTGCCGCCGATTTTATGCGAGGTTGCTTTGTTTATTTTCTCAGGATTTACAGGTTATGTATGACATGAAGATGATTTACATTCTGGAAGGGAAGCTTTGATTGTTCATTTTCTTGTAGGAAGATTTAACCTGGCCACCTTATTATCCATATCGAGCGAATCAGGGGAGTATTTGATTTCATTCTTTTTACTTTTTCACTTTTACATTCTTTACTTGAACATTAGGGACAATGTTCATCTTAAGTGTAAGGGGAGGGTAAAACGATGATACCTTACAGATACACTTTCGCTTGAGTTTGTTTGTTTAATGGTAGATGTGTAATAAAACTATGAGAAATACTTGTTAGTGCAATTTTAGCGCCAAATTTAAATTTTTTTACAACATTTAGGAGTGAAACTTTAGCCATAGCAAGCGTCTCATGGATAAGAGATTGTATGACTAGCACAAAACCGTATATTCAGAAAAATTTTCTACCCAAATATGTGAGGTTCGCCTTTAGATTTGATAGGAAAAGCATTTACTATTAGTGCATATGAGTGTACCGGTAGCATTTAGATTCTAGAACTTGCGTTAGTGATGCATCCCGAGACCGCTAGTGAGACTACATTCATGTAGTAGGATTTACTACATGATAAGAGGCATTAGGATCACCCTTGTGTTAAACCCGTATCATAATTACTTGACCATTTAAGTCATATTACTTGGCTAGTTAAGTCAACTAATTTTTTTCCCACACCTTAGCGTTGTACTCATTTTTAGTACACGAAACCCCTAGTACACCCCTCCGAGCCTATCTTTTCGTTTCTAACTTTAAGCATTTTACTTAAAGGAAGAATTTGTTACACCCCACTTAAATGTACACCCAAATCGCCTTAGCCTTCCGTGTATGCACTCATTTTTAGTGCATTATTGTTATTTGTTTAAACCCTAAGTTAACTATCTAATTGATTACATGGTTGCTAAGTCGAGTCATATCCTTGTACATATTGTTTTGGGACAATTGGGACTCATGGGTAAAGTACTTATTTATGGAGTAATGGGGAAGAACATCATATATTACCCCCGTATGTGCGTTAATCTTAAAAGTACTCCAAGTGTTTTGATTTTCTTAATTCAAGTCATTAGATTATTCTATTGTAAAGTATGTAAAAATTCATGTGTAAGGGGAATGTTCATCCCCTATGATGTATTATTTTGGATGGTAGGGTAAAAGTGTATAAAAAAAAAAAAAATAGAAAAAGAAAAAAAAAAACATACGGACTACGATCCCGTTTCATTCTATGTTTATTTTATGTTTTTGTTATTTTTCATTTATTAGCTTAAGTCGAGTCTAGTCTTGGCTTAGCAACGTCATATTGTACATGTAATTAACCAAGATTGTTAACTCGCCACCAGTAAAGATTGTCTTCATCCAACAAAACCGTGTATTTCATATCCCTACACCTAACGTTACAACCCTTTAAAAGACCTCTTTGATAGTTTATCCTATGTGCTTACGCCATATGGTGGAGGTTTTATCTTTTCCCAAGCCTATGGTAATCTATTTTGCTATGACAGGTAGTGAGAGATATCTTCCGTTTCCATATTGTAATTTATACTTTATTACACCCGAGAGATGTGAGTATCTAAACACTATTTGTGAGGTGCTTGTGTATGACCTCCGTGCTTGTCTTTGGTCTTTAGTGGAACGATTATTTGTTGTAATTACTTTTATATTAGTGTTAAATGACCCCTAACTTGTATTTTGAGTAGAATAAAAGCGCATTTGCTTGAGGACAAGCAAATCTCAAGTGTAAGGGTATATGATGAGGTGAAAAATGAACCACTTTTAGGGGGTCATTTAAGCCCAGAATTGAATTTATTTGATCAAATATTGCCCTAAATCGTTCCTTTTGTGATTTTAGGTACTTTGGGAGTGAAATCTGGAAAAGGAAGCAATTCGGACCTTTTTGGAGCATAAAAGTGAAGAAAACGCCAAAGACTTAATTTTCCAAGCTGGGAACAGTAGGTGACGGCGTCAAGAGTACCATCCTGACGGCGTCAAGAGTAAATTGCATAACGGCCCAGTGCAAACATGAAGGCGTCACAAGGAAGAGCGTCAAGAGTTAACACGTGACAGCCTAGAAGAACCTAACACATGACGGCGTCAGATGTAGATCAAGGCAGTCCGAAAATTATTTTGACGGCGTCACCTATTTGGTCTTGACGCCGTCAGCCTCAATTTCCTATATATAGTTTTCTAATTTTCATTCATTAAAAGAAGAGAAATTTTGGAGAAACCCTAAGGCCGAACTTGTTACGAATTTTACAGGTTTTTCAAGGGTTTTCAGCCCTTGAACCCTTACATGTGTAATTGAGATAAGTGTTCTTCTAATTCAATCAATATGTCTATGTGTTGGTTGTCTATATCTTGTGCTTGTCTTAATTCCATCATGCTAGGCTAGATTTATCTTGTGTTTGCTTAGATCTAATGAAACCTAGATGTTGATTGTGTGTTGATTACTTGTTTATTGTTGTATTGGATGAATGATTTCGATGTTGGGCTTAAGAAAACTGGCAGATCTTCAAATGGTAACATGCTTGAACGTCTTAGGAAACATGAACTGATGTGCACTAGGTTTTATTGGTTGTATTTAATGCATGAGTAAATTCTAATGATCCCATGTTAGGAGCTTCTTAGCCGGCTCGACATAGGAGTGAAGTAGGCACTCATAGGATTGGGGAGTTAAGTGCGCCACCCCATGAATGGTATTAAGGAATATAATCCGTCATCCACGCAACTATAACAAGTAATTAACGTGTAAAAGATATCTAGGGAGTAGTGTAATCTAAGTAAACACAATTTCTCCACTTATTGCTCACAACCTTAGTTTAATTTAGTTTATTTTCATTTCTAGTATTTTATTTTGATTGCATCTTTAGTATTGGGTTAGTTAACTAGCAACTAATTCCGCCCAAATCCTTCAAACCCGAGATATTTACTTGCTTTATAAAAAACTATAAAAATACAAAAATAATCATCCCTCATCTTTAGAACTAGTAATTAGGTTTTCTAATCCTAGCGACACTATTCCTAGCTGAACAATCAATCCCCCGGTACTTGTCACTATACTATACTACAACGATCAGGTACACTGCCTGGTGGGGGTTGTAAGCTTCTCGAGATCCCTCGAGAGGTAAAGCCTGGTGCAATCCCCACGCATCAACCTACCACTCATTTTATATTTTATTATGGAGTATTTTGACAAGTTTAGTCATTCTTCCAAGTTTCACATTTTTACGATACCCGGTTTTACGTTTTATTGCTTAATCATTTACGGTTAGCATTTTACGGAGTCAAAACTAACTAAATATCTAGGATAATATCAACAAGTACCAAGTCATCCTTCCTACCCATTGCAAACCGCCTATAGGGGGAGTCACCTCATATGTAGCTTGATCTCATGCATAATGCCCTAGGATCCTTCCATGTGTTCAAGCTTCCTTTGTAAGCTTTGACTAGTCTTACAAAGTAACCTCCTCAAGCTCCTATAAAAGCCCCCTCCCCCCTCCTTGGCCGTACCATACCACACACACAAACATCAAACACTTAGCTAATTTACTTCCAAGTTTCATGCAAGAAATCAAGAGTATTATTAACACATAAACCCTAGTTTGGTTTTGATTCATCAAAATACTTCCAATCTTTTGAAACTTTGGTGATTTCTCTTGAGTTTAAATCTACTCAAGTCACCTCAACCTTCATCATCTCTCTTTCAAGAATACAAGTGTAGAAAGATTGCTTGAAGTGAAGTAAAGTGAAGCATAATCAATCAAAGTCCTTACCTTACATGTTACTTACCTTTCTTTGTTGAAAGCCAAAAGTTGTAAGCAAACCCTAACATACTTTCTTATTAAATATCATTTTCATTCTATTTATATCTCATTCTTAGTATATATGGTTTTGTTATTATGTTCATGATGTATAAAATTTGGTAAAACAAGTTATGGTATATATATGTTAACTTATATTAAGAAAACAAGAAAACTAGTGACTTTTATGGAGAACCACGATCAAAATAGTATAACTATGATATTGGACACTTACTTATTGTTAAAGAGGACTTAACAAGGAAAACATAGCAATTTGAACCACCTAAAACGAGTATACGAGTCAAAAGTTATGGCCATAAGAAGTTAGCGAAACCAAAACGCCGAAACTGTCAAACACAACCTGTTAGCATTCTGACCTTTTTGAAAGTGGCACTTCTGGTCCGATTCATCATTCAGGAAGATACAAGCTCGAGCCCTGAAAACGCTTTACGAGTGAGATTTTTCTTCAAATTCTTAACAGCCCTTTTTTATACCAAATGACCATGTAATAGTTATGATTAAATGAAACCAAGAGGTCTAATGACCTAAAGCCAAGACCATAACCATGGCTAAGGCCAAGGTTGAGTCTCAAGACCATGGAACAATGACCAAAGGTCACGGCAAGGCCATGACTAATGACCATATAAACTTACCTAGGCGAAAACATGAACTAAAGAGTTAATGGCAATATAAACATCCAATTTGGATCTACTCCATCATAATAACCATGAGACTCATTGTAATAATAATCTTCAGCCAAAAGTAAACTTTCCTAAGTTTATTCAAATATTGGACATGTATCTTTTCGGATCAAAACATATATATATATATATATATATATATATATATATATATATATATATATATATATATATATATATATATATTATCAAATACTACAATAGTAGGGAGCCTCATGTGAGGGGTTCATTAAGTAAGCCGTTGAGATGAGTTGTGGATTTACGAATTAAAGTGTCCTGGCTCCTCGAACGTTTACTACATGACCTCTGAATTATGTCGGCCCGAACGGTAGTAAGCGATATATAAACTATACATGTTTCATAAACCATTTCTTTTCAAAGACTTACATTATACTAAGTACTACATCATGGACTAAATACAAAACATATATAGGCAATTCTTCATATTCTTTACTCTAATCCTAAGTCGCAACATTCTATTATAGGTTGCTCGTAGAAACCTTCGCGATTCGACCATCACATTCACTACTTGCTATATAACTTAAGGTGAGTTCATAGCCCCACTTTCCATTACTTAATTGTTTTACAAACCCTTGGGGGGAATACATGCTATTATTTTTCAACCGAACACAATGCTTTTAAATTGTATGCTACCTGATTGTTTTATTATTATTATCACTAAGTACCATCCTTGCTAAATCCAATATCCCTTATTATGAACCATTTAATCAATGAGTATTGTGAATAGGCCTATTGGGATTGACGAATCCCATTTGTATTGACTAAGTTCAAACAAATGCACTATATTTGAGATTTAGGTATGACAGCAAAGTACCTACCGAGATAACTCCGCCGATTGATATTGGTACCCGTTAACGTTTTGGTGTCATGAGCTTAGTATAATAATAACTGTTTTGTTTTCCAACCATGAGTATGAGTCTAATTAACTCATACTACCAACATATTGTGTTCTACTACTTAACAAACTCTATGAATATCACTAAACCTTTGTGTTGACCTCTTAAGCATGTATTTCAGGTCCATGATGATCAAGGATGGCACGGAGGGGCACGGATATTCAAGAGGGCTATAAATTTTATTATCATTTGAAAACTCATTTAATGTAATTTGTAAACATGGAACCATCTGGGACCTCATTTTGTAATCTCTAATATTTATATAATTTGAATGATAAATCTTTTAAAATGACTCAATTAGAGATCGTTTTCTATTATTATGACTGTTGTGCCGTCGAGTAACATCCAGTTTGAATTCCGCTGTATCATTGAATTGGGAATGTTACAGATTGGACCAAAAAACAACAAGCTCTATACTTTATGACAAAAGGGAGAACCTTTGACTACACAGTTAACACTTTCTATAGCAGTGATTCATCAGACATCCACTACTATTAGACAAGTGTACTAATGTAGAAAGGTTCCCTAGACCAAGATACAAGGCCTTTTGCACAAAATCCATTAATCCGAACAATCCTACTCTTAAAAACAAATAAGGAAGCAAACTGAAATCAATGGCATTTTTATCATTTACTTAGGTACAATTTGGTTAGGTGGTTTGGTTTGGGTTAGAAGAATGAACGGAAAATTTGTATGTTTGGTTTGTTATAGTGAGCCCTTTAAAAGGGAATCAACAATCAAAAGTTAAAAAATCTCATTCCTCGGCAGAAGGCATGGTATAAAAAAACGGCAATTTCATATCTCCCCTCCTTTTAGTTAGAAATTTCATATATACCAAAACATGCATAAAAAACATTGTACATTATACATTCAATACTTGCACTTTGGGTATATATGAAATTAATCATGAAAGGAGAAAGAAGAGTAATATATGAAATTAATCTTAAAAAAAAGAGACAAAATTACACCATTGGTCCCTAAACTTTCCCAAAGACATCGTCTGGGCCCCAAACTTGGGAAAATCGTCGTCTGGAGTCCAAAACACTAGTTTTTGAGGTCGAATGCGTCCCTTGACCTGTAATGGTGAGGTCAATGCTCCTTTTGTGTTATATTTTCAAGGGCAGAATAGTCCAACCATATTTTTAGCTATATGCTAACCCAAGCCAAACCCGACACTTAACTTAAGGAACCAATTGTGTAGTAATATATTTTTTAACTATGCAACTTCACTGTATCTTCTCTGATACGCCTATTAATGTTTGTGCGGGAACCAATAAACCCACAACTAACCGTTGACACTTGAGTAAGTCCCGGTGATCTATCATACACATTGTCACTTACAACCTCTACTGAAAGCAACCCTCAACAATCTATCCAGTATGTACATCGTTAGAAGGTTCATCATGTGAAGGTTGTTCAGTGGAAGCTGCATCATCTTTTCCATTTTTGTGAATTATCAGTAGAACCTTGTATCAGACAATGATTTAAGTAATTTTTATGTTGTATCAGACTATGTTTCCCCAGTTGATTACTATAAGTCATCTTCATGTTGTAGCAAATAATGTTTCCCCGGTTGACTACTATAAGTCAACTTGCTAAATGGTTGGTTATGTTACAATATGTGTTTGTTTGTAAAATAGGTTATATTCTATGTGTGCATATTAGTTTGTCTATTGACTTTTAAAAAGTCAAACTAAACAAATGCTAAATGTGATGGTATAATCACCACAATCGATCACACCTTTGTATCACCAAAACCAAACACAGTGGCCACTTAACATCTGATGCATGGAACTTATGTTCAAACCATACCCAGTAATTATAAATGGTTACGTGTGTTCAAAATGCAAATGCTTTACATATTTTAACAGGTAATTCCAAAATGCAAATGTTAATCCAAACAGCCACTATATTCAAAAAGGGAAATTGTTTAGTTACTTAGACATCTAATAGTCAAATTGCCATATTTACTTGTAAAAGTCAAACTAACCAATTCACAACAAGAAGCAAACTTTTGATTGCCAAACACTATCATTTAGTAAAAAACCCAAATTTTTATTGATCGGTTTCATGTTGACAACCACTACAAATTTCCCTATCATCTAAACATACACTTAGCTAGACCCACAACTTTCCCTATCACCATTTTCATTCATTTCCTTCCTTTCCTTTAGATATTTAAACACAGCTTCAAGATTTTTAATCCTTGTTTTCAAATCATCAAACTTTGGTAACACATTGTCGGCAGCCTCTTCCTTCTCCTTCTTAGGGGAGGCAATCGACTCGTGTTCGTGTTAACCTGTTCAGGTTCGCGGGTTGGCGGGTTGAAATAACCTCTACCCAAACATGGCCCATTTATTAATCGTGTCAAGCTGGAACAGTACCTGACCGCGTCAAAAGTTACAAGGTGACGCCGTCACTTGTTGATAAAGAGGTGGATATTTACTTTGCACTTGACGGGCCAGAAAGATTTTGAGGCATTCATACGTGACCGTGTCACGTGTTATTTTACCAAGGTGGTCACGTTTTAAGTTAAAGAGAGAAGGCACAGAACACTTTCCAACCAGACGGCGTCAAGAATAAATCTAGGCAATCAAGAAGCCCTAATACGGCGAGATGACGGCGTCACATCCTAAAAGGTGACGCCGTCAAGTTGTAAAATCTATATATACTTTTCTATTTTTCATTCATTAAGAGGGGACTTTTGGTAGGAACTTATGGTACGAACCCTAGTCGACTTTTGCAGCTATTTTGAGATTTCAAAGCCTCTTTTCTTCCATGATTAATTGAAGATAAGTAATCTATCAATCATTCAATATGTATATGTGTTGTTTGATTTTATCTTACGCTTGTCTTTCTTTTAACATGCTAGGTTAGGTTTGTTTGTGTTTGCTTAGGTCTAATGAAACCTAGTTATTGATTATTTATTGAATGGTTTGTTGTCAAGACCGGCTTCCGGTTAACCGACCCAAATAACCGGTTTTTTTTTTAAAGGCATATGGTTTTCATATGTTAGAGGTGGGTCCAACGAGAATGAGTTAGAAAGAGTGCCTACTCCCCCTTCTATGAGTCAATGGGTATCAAATGATAGTTTCATTCCCCAACTTCGTAACCAAACATTTTCAATGGTAATCATTGTGATTAACCAAACATTTTCAATGATAATCTTTGTGATTCCGATAATAGTGTACCAAACGCACCCTTAAAGTTTGTACAAAAGAGCCAAGGATACATTGACAAGCCAAGATCGCTTCAAATAGCGCCGCATATTTATTGTAGGTACTATCTCAAACTAAGGGTGAGCAAACGGACCGGATGGACCGGACCGACCGACAAAACCGACCGGACGGGACCGGACGGACCGGACCGACCACATTCGGTCCGGTCCTCGGTCTAGTCTTTTTGGCTAATTCGGTCCTCGGTCCGGACCGACCAAAAAACCGAAAAAACGTGCCAAAATATGCCTAATTGGACCGGACCGAGACCGGACCGACCACATTCGGTCCGGTCTCGGTCTATGGTTTTTCCAGTTCTCGGTCTTCGGTCCGGTCCGGTTTTTGGACCATGCTCACCCCTATCTCAAACAATGGGACAATTAACTCACTGGTTTCGTTATACAATACCTAAAAGTCTGGTCTAAACTATTAACTCGCTAATTTGAGAGGTAAGAGGTTCACCAACAGACACCTTTAACAGGTGACAGATCCGGGTGGATTCGAACCACCAACTTCCTGAGAAATATCCCAGGCGCTCTTACCAATTCAGAGCTCACGGATCTAGAAAATTAGTGTCGCTCAAGGTCTAGTAGCAAAATTGAGAAGAAGAAATGTGTTGAACCATTTAACACGATAATTTTAATGATTGATCTCCACTTGAGGTGCCCGAGACTTTTATTGAAATCGAAGCCCAAACTTTGGGTTTTCAGAGACAAGTTACCTTAGACAACTGCCAATTTCATTACTTTAGTCTTTACCTCCAAACATAAATTTTCAAAGTCCAATCTCATTCATCACCGTTTTACAACAAAAAAAGGGAAAACCTGGTACTTTTTTTGGCAAAAAGCTTGAGGGAAGAAACTATACCTTAGTTAAAAAGGTTGTGTGCCCTCCATGTCCCCTTGATACACAGCAGTTTTTAGGAAGAACAATTGCAGATACAACAGAACTACTCCACTTCCAAAATTATATGACCAAGAACCAATTACCAAATTCACAATTATTAGTTTTATGGCAACTGTGAAGTGTCGCTCTCAGAAGACTAGTCTTTCAAATGAACAGTTAACTCATGAATATACAATTATTCCAAGCCCCTGAAGCAATTCCAGGAACACAACAAAGCTAAAATCAAGCCACCCAACACAACGATCCTGATAGAATTGTGAAGGTCATACCAAAAACTGTAAGAACTATAAATGCAAACCAATAACCACCTGATAATAAGCATGAGAACCACCTCTAAACAGCAGCACAATAACCACTTCTACATGTACCCTTGATGTCACTAGCGAACAGCCAAACGAAATAGCTTCACTTGCAACACCACCACACTCGGGAAAAACATTATCTCACTGAGCAAAGTGCAAACCAGCCATAGACATCTGAATTCAAGAGGAAACAAACAAGGCACAATGGCAACTAATGCACAAAACCAATTGTCATCAGATAATGATAGTCAGCAGCAACCAATGGTAGAAACATTCAATAACAGATCAACATGTCATCAGCAGCAGTAGCAGCCCACCGTAAGTACTTTTTGTAGATCAACGCATCACCAGCAGCAGCATAACCCAACCGTATAAACAAATAGTAGAATGGCAAGCTTGAAAACAGCAAAACGCATCGCCAGCAGCAGCATCAGTAGCAACAACCCCAGGAAACCAAGAAACCGCAAACTTCATTAGCAATATCAAAACTACATTGTGCCAAAGAGGGTATGAGTTGCCACCCCCTAATAAAGCCTCAAAAGTACTCAACTCAACCAGAAAGGTCACAAAAAAAGATTGTTGTAACAATACACAATACAAATAATTTGAACTCATAACTACATAACTCGACAGTGAACACCACAATACAAGCTTTGGTGTCCAGTATAAATCATGACTAACATAGAAGAATTGCACCTGATCCAAAATTCTACCAACCACAACCGGTACCACAATAAAAGCGAATAATCATCAACCAATATAAATTTATATACAATAATTACCAGAATCTGGTCTTGCTAACAATGTTGTTGATTTCCTCAAAACATTATTTATAAGCTGTATTGCACATCTTTTGATGAATTATGCCCCGATAGGATGTATTTGCCTCATCTTAGCAAGTAGGTAAACTAGGACGATATTTTTGAAGTACCAATGACCAAGTAACCTGATAAAACTCATGATTCCATGTAAATTTTCGAAGATAATAGATATCCCACGAATATGTTTTAAGCTTGTTTGTAGTCAATAAGCAGATTGCAAATAATGCTTAGACGCAAACAAGTTATCCAGTTTTATATAAAATGTATGAACATTTGTATTCCTAAAAAGGTTAGAAACTAGTGTTTGATCACTGTCATGGACTGTTATGCATCGTATGGACGCATCATATGGACAGAAACAATCGTGTATGTTGTGTTAAAACTAGAGCAAATAGTTTAACTGAGTACCTTTCGCAGAACTTTAATGTTGGCGTTGTTCAGCAGATAAATGTTGTCAATCATGATATGTCACATTAACATTCTTAATTCGATGTTGTTGACCGACTACGTACTGTTGATGCCACAATTTGAATTGTATGGATCATAAGCTCTGAGCACACACAGAAACACAATACAGGCCCACAGCCCCCAAAATAGGCCAACACACCACACCAGAAGAGAGATCCCGGGCAACCCCGTGCGATCTCTCCTCTCCAACCAAAAATTATTTTTTTATTATGATAATAAAGTGACCTGCCATGCGAGCGCACCCATCATGGCAAAGGCCAAACAACAGCAAAGTCTGTAATAGGACATACAGGACTCAAAAAGAGCCACGCAACATCCAGTCACATACTAGCTATACATACAAACCGGACATCAATAGCCACACTTCAAGTCCTCTATAATTGCATCAATATAAAATTATTCTCATCAATAACCAATTGTCTCAGTTCGCATCTGAAGATATCACAATACCTGCAACAGCAACTTGATTAGGTAGAGATACACAGCAACATTAGATCAATCAAGTATAGATAAACAATTATATACTTATAACATTGTTGTAGCCTTCAATAAACGAATTAGACCGATTATATAACCACGGGGATCCTAACAAATAAACAAACAATTAAATCATCATCAATAAATAGAAAAATGAGTTGAATCGTACCTTCAATTAAAGCTCTGGCGATCCAAAACTAGTTGAATCTGATCCATCAAGTCATCAACAGTGAACACCACAATATAAACTTTGCTGTCCAGTATTAATTACGACCAACATAGAAGGTGTGTATCTGATCCAAAATTCTTCCAGCCATAACCACTACCACAATAAGCATCCACAATTTGCCCTTTAAACACACCCAAGGTTCATTCCCTTCAACATGCTTAGGAATTGTATTGCACACATTAAGCAGCTTTTATAAAGGAATAATGGACATGCTTTGATCTTAAAACTTGGTATTGCAATATTCATGGTTTCTGCTCCCAAGATGATTCGCAATACTAATAAACCTCTCATAAAATATGTTACAGGCACGTCACGGGGAGAAATGTTAGTTGGCCAACACTAAACCATCACGAATGAGCAAGGATTATTTAGCAACATCATAATCATTCATAAGTCGTTTCAACTGAATTGCAGTTGCCAAAGACTTACATTACTGCTTATTCAGGCATGTCGAAACACCGTTGATTGTAGTTTTGAAAACTTGTGATGGAACTAGTTCAGTTCAAAACCATCAATCACGACCGTTGATTGAATACTTGTGTTTAAAATAGTTTGATCTGGAAACTTAAAGCGAAGTGCATTTAGCCTGGCTAAATGCAATACGGGAGTGATCAATAGGTAACTTGCATTTAAGATATATGTACCTTTTGATAAGTATCACCGTAAAGTCGATCTTGACTTTGATCTCAAAGCAATTTGATGAGCGTATAGGTTTATTCAATGAGCAGATACAACTTGTTAATGCACGGATTATAAAGGTTTGAGCACACACCAAAAAACACGACACAAACACACAAACGCCCCAAGAGGGGAACACACCACACCAGAGGAAAGATCCCAGGCAACCCCGTGCGACCTCTCCTCTCCAACCAAAAGTATCTTTTTTATTAGGGATAAAGGTGACCTGCCATGCGAGCGCACCCATCATGGCCACTGGCGAAGGATTTAAAGGGCAGGAAGGGGTGGTGGCCCCTCCTAAAATTTGGGTTATAGTTGGCTAATTTTATGGATATAAGGGTTTAAATATCAAATTTAATGTTTTGGCATCCTAAAATTGTGGTAACAAGCTAGACGTGAGTAATAACAAGTCAATATTTAAAACAAAAAGGAACTTAGCAAATATGTAACCACTTCCTCTTCATATTTGATTTTTTTTTTCCTCCTAGTAGAAACTAGTTTCATTTCTAATTAATACTTTGAGTAGACATGAATGTATTAAGCTTTCAAGAGAATTCAAAGAATAGTTGTGGATTGGCATTTTTGTGTGATCAGTAATAATTGTTACTAGTTTTTATGTTTATTTCTTATCTTTGTTATCTATCTATACTACTATATAATGTATTTGGGACTATTCTATAATTAGAAAGACTTAAAAATTCAGACTTTTACTTACTAATTATGGAAACAACCACCCCTAACAATCACCCCCAACAATTTATAACCACTTCAACAACCACCCCAACAATTTATAACCACCTCAACAACCACCCCCAACAATTTATAACCACCTCAACAACCACCCCAACAACCACCCCACCTCCCTCCTCTTCACCCCAACAATCCGCCCCGCATCGCGCGGGCACCTTTCTAGTATATACATATAGCTCTAAGGATACATAGTCTTTTATAGTATATTGTTACTTCTCGTAAATTTTTGGCCCCCCTAACAAGACAGTCAAGCTCCGCCACTGATCATGGCAAAGGTTAAACAAACAACAAGAGTTTGTAACAGGACATCACATGTCTCCTAACAAGAACCCCTTTACATCCACTTCATGTCCTTTATATCAACATCGAATTATTAATAACCAATCGTCTCGAGTCGCATATTGCGATATCATTTTACCTGCAACATCATATCTATTAAGTATAATTGCGTATGATAATATACACAATTATTATCTATCTATACTTCTATACTACAGTACTATATAATGTATCTAATTCCAAACTTAACTCCGAACCAAAAATTAAGATAAGAAGCTCAATTATGAGGTGACACATGTCACTTCTCAACTAACTCCAAGCCTAACTCCTTAAACCAAATATTAAGATAAGGAGCTCCAATCATGAGATAACATCTGTCACTTCCCAACTTAAAATTCACATTTATTTTCAAATTGAAATATCTTTTTATCTATTTTTTTTTTTTATGATCTAATTTCACCATATTTTTTAAAATTTTGTGCTTTTTAATTAAACATCTATCCATTTTGATATATTTTTATGAGTTTTTAGTTTTTACAGGTTTATTTTTATTAATTCAAATTTTTACCAGTAAGAGATTGCGAGGTCTTTCTGCGGAAATAATAATGTCACGGGAAAACAACGGAAACCAAACAAATAAATACAACTAACATATAAATTCGGAGTGTTGTGAAACGAATTCATTAAGCGGGTTGAGAATCGCGAGAAAAGTTGGGCTATCAATTCGTTTACTATATTATAATATAACTATATTTATTATCCAACTAGTACACATAACACGGCTATAGAATTCAATCAACGAATTAAACTAAGCACGGTGATTATATTCTGAGGCCAAATAACAAATTGCCAAAAAAATAAATAAATATCAACATTTAAATAGAAATGGATAGAATCGAATATTACCTTCAATTAACGCTCTGGCAATCCATAACTGCAATCATGAGGCAGATCAATTAATTGATCAAAACCTGAATAACGTGATGATTGAAACGAATATGTTTTCGTTTTTATCGGGAAGATGAGAGATTGAGATGACGTGAATTGGGTTTTATAGAAATTAGGGTGGTAAATGGACGGATGAGATTAAAAGTAGGGACGATGATCTGACGGTTTGTAAAGAATTAGTGACGTGTGGTTATAAGAATTTTTCCAAATGAGGCACGAGAAACTTGACATAGTTATCGTTACTTGCCGGATAAGTTGAGATATTTGTCTACTGACCTTTTTTAGTCAACGGTTCAGCTGACCCGACCCGATAAACACAAGTACACCCACCTGGCCAATTGCTTGGTTGTATCTTTTATTATATAAAGAAATTACATTATTTCGGAGTTTTTTTTTACAAAACAATTTTAGCGGAAAAAAATTGGACTAATAGGAATGCTCGATTTTGACACGTAAGCGAAATCGAGCAATATAATTAGCAAATAAAAAGTTAAAATTGAATTAATTTTGATCAAACTTTAATAAATTTGGTGAAAAATTTGATTGAGTAAAAAAAACACATAAAAATATAGATGTCTAATTTATGAAAATAAAAACTTAAAAAAAGATGAGGTAATTAATAAAACATTAGTGGTTGAATTTTAAATATATTATGTGGAGTTAAGTGTAAAATTATAAATCTTCATGTTTTTTAATAACTTTAGATAATAAACAAATAACCCCATACACTTTATACCCCTACATTTTATAATATGAACTTTGTTTACAATTACATGAGTATTAGTATTGGTTTGAAACTTCATCTATTAAACTTACAAAATATTATAAATGTACGAATTAGTTTTAATATACGTTAAATACTTTTTAAATAAATATTAACTTCAAACTTTCATCTATTAAAATATTTTTTTACTATATTAAAATATCTTTTTAATATGTACGCTAAATATTTAAATATAAATAAGAACTCACGTTATCCTATTTAAAAGTTTAATTTATACGTACACTGGTTTGAATATTAAATACAGCTACATTATTATTAACGGTAATATAAATATCAAATGGTAAGTACGAGTTGCTGTGATATTAAAATAAATATACGCGATTGTGCTTATAACGACTCATGTAATTATTATTTAAAGTTTATATACGGATATCCGGAAAAACATTTTTAAAAAACCTCATCAACGCTCATTATGTTCTACTAAACTCGCACATTTTGTACAACATGATATCAATAGTTAAAGTTAAATAACAACATCAACCTCAACATTAACATCTATGTCGGCTAAACAAAGTTAAATCTTTCCTCCAATAAAATTTTTACAAAATATTAATTATTGATGTTAATACATAATGAAAAATTCATGCATACTTATTAATTGTACTTATATCATAATTTTCATAGGTAAATTCTTTTATACCTATATAGTAAACAAAAATTTTAAAATAAATTTGATTTATGTGTAAATCATGTGATCAAAGAACCTTTTGCCCAATAACATTATAATAAAACACGCTCAAGAATTCAATACAAGATCAATGCCACGGTTATATTTATAATTTCTGCTAATTATTTTTTTTACTTTCGCACATGTTAATGCTCTAACTTTTTAAAATATACATAAGATTTTCTGTTTTTAAACGATAATACTATATAATTATATTTTTTTTAAAAACCCCGTGCGTGCACGAGTATTATAACTAGGATATTTACACAAGACTATAACCAACTATGAGATTCTAATTTATCACTTTAAATTTGACTAGCTTTCCAATGATCACTCGGGCCAAAATCAAAACTTTATATCTAGAACAGTAAACAATAACCAATTCAAAAGAGCAAGTATATAGAAAAAAAGAAAGAACTACTGAAAACAGAACTTTTTCTAAGACGACAAACAATAGCCGCTTCAAAGTTAGTATAACATGGCGAGGGGTCTTACAACAAACAAGAGTTTTTCCGTTGTAAAAGCATATGTAGCAATCAACAAATTCCAGCAAAATAATGTGACCCAATTCCCTGGTTTCATAATGCCTTAAGAAAAACCTCCCTCCCATACAAGAAAAGAGAACTACTTAAATACTAAGACATCTTATAAATAACTTTTTCTATATGCCTATAAACTTTTTAAGTCTTCTACAAAAGAGCCAAGGATACATAGACAGGCCAAAGTCGCTCCAAAGTCCAAAAGCAAAGTTCCAGGAGCTATCTTCTCTTCTTTTCCTTCCAGCACCTTTACCAACACACGATACAAAAAAGAAGCATGTTATCTTTTCAAAAATAACACCCGTTGCGTCTATGTGGTGTACTCTCAAAATGGAAGTGCTCACATGGTAAAGAGGATTCTCAGGTTCCTTCCTCTATCTTAAACAATGGGAAAATTAACCCATTGGTTTCGTTATACGATATCTAAAGTCCGGTTCTAAATTCTTAACTCGCGAATTTTAGATAGGTAATAGGTTTACCAACAGACACCTTTAGCAGGTGACAGATCCGGGTGGATTCGAACCACCAACTTCCTGAGAAATATCCCAGGTGCTCTTACCAATTCAGAGCTCACGGATCTAGAAAATTAGTGTTGGTCAACGTCTAGTAGCAAAAGTTGATTAGGAGATGAGATGTGTTGAACCATTTAACATGATAGCTTTAATGATCTCCACTTTTTATTGAAATCAAAGCCGACACTTTTGGGTTTTCAGAGACAAATTACGTTAGACATAATTTTTCAAAGTCCAATTGGTTAAAGCAATTGAAGATCTGCCAGTTTTCATAAGCCTAACATTGAAATTTTTCATCCAATACAACCATAAACAAGTAATCAACACATAATTAACATCTAGGTTTCATTAGATCTAAGCAAACACAAGATAAATCTAGCCTAGCATGGTGGAATCAAGACAAGCACAAGATATAGACAACCAACACATAGACATATTGATTGAATTAAAAGAATACTTATCTCAATAACACATGTAAGGGTTCAAGAGCTGAAAACCCTTGAAAAAACTGTAAAATACGTATATGGTTCGGCCTTAGGGTTTCTCCAAACTTGTTCCTCTTTTATGAATGAAAATTAGAAAACTATATATAGATATAAGAGGCTGACGGCGTCAAGAACAACCTTGTGACGCCGTCATCTCGCCGCCAAAATAATTCTCGAACTGCCTTGATCTACATCTGACGCCGTCATGTTATCCACTTTTGCAGGCCGTCACACATTTAACTCTTGACGCTCTACTTTGTGACGCCTTCATTTCTGTACTGGGTCGTCATGATCTTTACTCTTGACGCCGTCAGGATAGTACTCTTGACGCCGTCACACACTGTTCCCAGCTTGAAAAATTAAGTCTTTGGCGTTTTCTTCACTTTTATGCTCCAAAAATGTCCGAATTGCTTCCTTTTCCAGATTTCACTCCCAAAGTACCTAAAATCACAAAAGGAACGATTTAGGGCAATATTTGATCAAATAAATTCAATTCCGGGCTTAAATGACCCCCTAAAAGTGGTTTATTTTTCGCCTCATCATATACCATTACACTTGAGATTTGCTTGTCCTCAAGCAAATGCGCTTTTATTCTAGTCAAAATACAAGTTAGGGGTCATTTAACACTAATATAAAGGAAATTACAACAAATAATCGTTCCACTAAAGACCAAAGACAAGCACGGAAGTCATATACTAGCACCTCACAAATAGTGTTTAGATACTCACATCTCGCGGGTGTAATAAAGTATAAATTACAATATGGAAACGGAAGATATCTCTCACTACCTGTCATAGCAAAATAGATTACCATAGGCTTGGGAAAGGATCAAACCTCCACCACATGGCGTAAGCACCTAGGATAAACTATCAAAGAGGTCTTTTAAAGGGTTGTAACGTTAGGTGTAGGGATATGAAATACACGGTTTTGTTGGATATAGGCAGTCTTTACTGGTGGCGAGTTAACAATCTTGGTTAATTACATGTACAATGTGGCGTTGCTAAGCCAAGACTAGAATCGACTTAAGCTAATAAATGAAAAATAACAAAAACATAAAATAAACATAGAATGAAACGGGATGGTAGTCCGTATGTTTTTTTTTTTTCTCTTTTCTTTTTCTATTTTTTCTTTTCTTTTTCTTGATTTTTCGATTTTTTTTTTTTTTTTTTTTTTTTTTTTTTTTTTTTTTTTTTTGCATACACTCTTAACCTACCATCCAAAATAATACATCATAGGGAATGAAAATTCCCTTACACTTGAATTTTTACATACTTTACAATAAACTAATCTAATAACTCGAATTAAGAAAATTAAAACACTTGGAGCACTTTTAAGATTAATGATGAGTGCTCAAATACTCATCATTTTTTGTCAGATCTGAACTGCAAAACATACAAAAACACTCAGAAATGCATCAAAATACTGAAAATATTTCAAAATTGTGTTTTATATGTTTTAGATGCAAAAAGAGTAAAAACAAATGAAAAACGTACAAAGTTTGCAAAATTAGCAGTTTCAGTCCCCCAAGTTTCAAAATTTGTCAAAATCAGTCCCAGAGCATATATTTTAAATGAAAAGTCAACCCAAAGCTTTTGAAAGTCAAAATATTACAAAATTAATCTTTGGGTAGAAAGTTTTGAGAATTTGCAAATTAGTCCCTAAAGTTTCAAAAATGGCAAAAATGGTCCCTGGGTTTTCGAAAAATGGAAAATTATCATTCAAAGCCCTTGTACTATTCTAACTTGGCAAAATAAATCCTTTTTGATAACTTTTGGAAAATTACAATTTCACCCCCTAAAAATCCAAAGTTTACACAAATGGTCCCCGGGTGTTGAATTATGGAAAAATTACATTTATGGTCCTTGGGTAAATAAAAGATGGCAATTTTGGTCCTTATGGTTATTTTGAAATATTGGCAGTCCAGGTCCCTTAACTTTTCAGGAAATACAAAATTGGTCCTTGTGGTGTTTTGCTAATAAACCAAACGGACCCTTATTTTTATTTTACCCAACAAACCAAACCAATCCAAACCACCTTATTACTCCAAGCCCATTCCCCCAGGTCAAACACAACACCAGCCCACCACCACCCAAAATTATACTCCCCCGTTTCTAATAAACTCCACAGGGTCAAACAAAGTCAACCCCAACTCACCCCTTCCCTTCCACTTGGTCTGCTACAACTCACCCAACACTCAACCCCCCTCCTCCACCTCACTCACCCCATACTTTGTTCCCACTACAAACACTAACCTCCAAACACCAATTAATGACCCTGATATCACTCCAAGCAACCCCTAACTGCCAAAAGTATAATTTCCCGCCAAAAGGGAATCAATGGCCAGGATTAACCTAAGCCATCCAAGGGTCCAAATAAGAGATGGTAAGGACAGAGAATACCTCAAGGAGCTATTTAAGTGAAGAAAATGAGATGGAAGATGTAGTTAGTCAGTAGTTGTAGTTTTAGTTTAAGAGGTCGAATTAATGTAATTTAAGTTTCAAGTTGTTAAAATTAGTTTAAAAAGCTTTTACTCAGTTCTATCAATGTAATTCCATCTTTATTGAAGCTCAATTTCAGTTTATGTTTGAAAATTCAGTTTATGCCATTTTGCTCAAAATCTCAAATTCCCCTATATGTTGTTAAAGTTATTGTTTAATGGTCCTATAAGCTCAAATAAGTCTCAAACAAGATTTTATAAGTTTTGAAAGCAGTAAAATTAGTCTTAGCTTCAAAAAAAAACCAAAAATAGCTTTAAAATAGAATAAAATACAAAAAATCAGTCTTGAAGGCGGAACAAGCTTTGGATCAAGGGTGCTTTTGGAATTTCATGGTTTTAGTACCTCAAGGGAGGTTTTAGGACAGATTTTGGTTCTTGTGTTCTTGGTTTTGAAGTCCTACAATTCCCATTTGTAAGCTTTTACTTTGCACTTGATACTGTTTCATTGCCTATTAACTTGTTCTGTTTATTTTCTATCCCTAAGTACTTATCTCAGTTAATTATTGCTTATTAGTTGCTATTGTTGGTTTAAATCATTGTGGATTTGAGTTTTCATAAAAAAAATCTTTAAATATTCAAAAATACTAGTTATAATGGTTTGAATATTCATCTGCTATTTTTGTATTAGATAATCTATCATTTTAGGTCTCAAATATTCTATATAGCATGTATAATTCATTAGTGTCAGTAGGATAGCCTTACTTTATCATTTGCATCTTAATCTCAAAAACAGTTCAAGAATAAGGGGTGTTTGGTTCAGCTTGTTGCTTAGTTTTCTTGTCACTTTTAGGAGTCAATTTCAGTTTACTCATACTACATTAGGTCATATTAGAACAATAAAAGCATAAAAACATTTGGTCTTTTTAACAAAAGTCAAGTTTCATCTTTAAATTCCATTTCAGTTCACTGTTAGAAAGTTAAGGTATTATAATCATGCATTTCATCTTATTAGTTGTTAGGATAAGTTAATTTCATCATTTGGTAGCTTAATACAACATATTAGGCAGATTAGATGTGATCAAAATCCAAAAAAGTCAACTTGTTAGTGTAACTTAAAAAGTCAAAAGTGCATGTCTTCAATTTTTCCAAAAGTTCAAAGAATTTTGTAGATTTTTGTGATTGGTTTGAAGGTTTGAATTTTCTTGTGTGTGTACTATACCAGCTCATCTACAAAATCCCATCATCCTTTCATTTTTACAATTTTTCTGCTGGGCCCCACATGCCCCCAAAGTAGGCTGCAGGGGGGGAACCCAGCCCTGCTGCAGCAGCTCCACAGCCACACCACCACCTTTGGTGGTGGTTTCTGGCCACCAAAGTAGGCCCCACATCCACCTCTTTGTTCCTTTCAACCCCCCTCCTACCCCTCTTGAAGAGTTGACCTTTAGTTTGACCTTAGGACCCCTAGGACCCACTTGAAATCACTCCTCAAGTCTGTCCCATTTTCAAGACAGCAATTAGAAACCAAGTGCTTATTTGTGGCTTATTTGCTTATTCAGTAGACCCCACTTGCTTATTCTGGCTTTTACATGTTCACTTAACTCATTTGTATCAGAATCAACCATAGTGGGTCCCACTTAAGCTCATTTGAGCTCATTTCTTGTCTTGGTCAACTATAGTCAACTGTCAAAGCTTTTAAGCTCTCAAGTGCTTATTTTCAATTTACAAAAAAGTTGTTTTTACAAAAGTTGTTAGTTTTTAGTTGTAAAATAGTTTTCTGAAAGAAAAATCAAGAAAAAAACAATTTAATAATAAGTGATAGTTTCTATTTAATGTAATTTAAATTTTAATTTTCATTTTTAAATTTTTGTTAAGCACTTAGCTTTTTTATATTTTTGTTAATTACCTTTTATATTAAAGTAATTTTAGTAAATTTCTCAGATTTTTATTTTATCATTTAGTATTTATTAGAATTAATATTAGTTTTATTAATTATTAATTAATAATTAAGTATTAAATAGCATAATTAGTTTTTATTAAGTAAGACCTAGTTTTTATATTTTTCCTAGCTTTTATATGTTATAAAATAATTTTAGGAATTTTTCCATAATTTTCTAAGTCATTTAGGTATTATTAGTAATTTAAATTAGTTTAAATAGTTTAATTAAGATAATTAGTTTTTAATTACTAGAAAATCCATAAAAAGACAAAAATATTTATTTTTAATTTTTATACTTTCTTCAAGTTCATTTTAAGTTTTAGAAATTATTTTTGCAAGTTTTTAGTTTAATTTGTAGTGTTTATCATTTTTAGTTTATTTAAATTAGGTTTAATTTACCTTTTAAATAGTTTTAATTAATTAAATAGTATTTAAATATTAAAATAATCATTTTAATAATTTCATTTTCATTTTAAATTTTCTTTTTATTTTAAGTTTGTAAAAAAGTCATTTTCACCCCCTGGGGGTTTTCAGATTCCAGTTTTCACGTTTTACTTCGTACGTTCGCGTAAATTTAAATTGAACGTACGCGTTTTTAGACTTTAAACGTTTCTGGTTTTTCTGATTTCACAGTCTTATTTATATAGCTTATTTAAGCTATTTCATTGTATAAATCAGTAGTGTAATCAATCACAAACCCCTTTCCCGTCCAGATTCACCCGATCACAAACCCGTTTAATAACCATCACACCTCGTCGGGACATAACGACCCGGGGAAACCACTATATTCCGCGGAGCATTGACTCTAGGCAGTTTGACCTGGTTGACCATTCCTTGGTCAATTTAGGTTGACCGTTTGGAGCCAATCAATTAACGTACATATGGGGGTAATAAATGATGTTCTTCCCCATTACTCCATAAAATAAGTACTTTACCCATGAGTCCCAATCGTCAAACAATATGTACAATGATATGACTCGACTTAGCAACCATGTAATCAATTAGAAAGTTAACTTAGGGTTTAACAAATAACAATAATGCACTAAAAATGAGCGCATACACGGAAGACTAAGGCATTTGGGTGTACATTTAAGTGGGGTGTAACAAATTCTTCCTTTAAGTAAAATGCTTAAAGTTAGAAACGAAAAGATAGGCTCGGAGGGGTGTACTAGGGGTATCGTGTACTAAAAATGAGTACAACGCTAAGGTGTGGGAAAAATTAGTTGACTTAACTAGCCAAGTAATATGACTTAAATGGTCAAGTAATTATAATACGGGTTTAACACAAGGGTGATCCTAATGCCTCTTATCATGTAGTAAATCCTACTACACGAATGTAGTCTCACTAGCGGTCTCGAGATGCATCACTAACGCAAGTTCTAGAATCTAAATGCTACCGGTACACTCATAAGCACTAATAGTAAATGCTTTTCCTATCAAATCTAAAGGCGAACCTCACATATTTGGGTGGAAAGTTTTTCTGAAAGTACGGTTATGTGCTAGTCATACAATTTCCTATCCATGAGACGCTTGCTATGGCTAAAGTTTCACTCCTAAATGTTGTAAAAAATTTTAAATTTGGCGCATAAATTGCACTAACAAGTATTTCTCATAGTTTTATTACACATCTACCATTAAACAAACAAACTCAAGCGAAAGTGTATTTATAAAGGTATCATCATTTTACCCTCCCCTTACACTTAAGATGAACATTGTCCCCAATATTCAAGTAAAGAATGTAAAAGTGAAATAAGTAAAACAAATGAAATCAAATACTCCCCTGATTCGCTCGGTATGGATAATAAGGTGGTCAGGTTAAATCTTCCTCCAAGAAAATGAATAATCAAAGCTTCCCTTCCAGAAAAATAAATCATCTTCTTGTCATACATAACCTGTAAATCCTGAGAAAACAAACAAAGCAACCTTGCATAAAATCGGCGGCAACCTACATAAGTTACTAAATCCTAGAAAACAAAATAAGATATAATGCTTGTGGAATGAAGTTTGCAGATTTCCTGGAGATTATAAAACTTAATAATTCAACAAAAACTTTAAAACTCCGTTAGAAAAACAAAACTGGTAAAATTTCCAGATTTTTACACGTGACGCCGTCAAGAGTAAACTCATGACGCCGTCAGAAATGACCTGCAGAAATTCTTATGTTAAGTTTCCGGAAACTTTCTGGAAAACTTTGGTCCTACTTCCTGGAAAATCCTGCAAAACTTCATTATGACTCGATACAAGCATTTGACTCTAACAAATACGAATATACATGTTCACTTAATATTGTGGAGAATCATGATCGGTTTGTTTCTTAAAAACATATTTGGGGTTTCTCCTTACACTTATCTTTTGCAAAAATACCTTTAGGTGGAGTTAAGACTAGGCCAAACAACAAATCAAAGTATTTCCACTCTTTAGTTTAGAAACATGATCTACCAACAATAAAAATAAAGCATGCATACGGAAGCAAATAGCAAACAAACAAAATAAAATCACACAAAGCATGGGTTGCCTCCCAAGAAGTGCTTTTCTTTATTTACAAGTCTTGTAGCTAGACTCAAGGTCATGGGTTACTACGTGACCTCATCGTTGGTTTCACTCTCTAGGTCGTCTTCTAAACCAGTTTTGTATTCCGGACCTAGTTGCAAGCATTCTTTGTAGAAACCAAGCATCCTATTCTTCACATACTCAACTCCTCTACGTCTATCCTCATCATTCCTATAATAAGCCGCTTGCTTGTGTTCCTTTTCTATATTAGAGAGAAGGCGGTATTGCTCAATTTTGTAGGGCATTTGGTAGGCAATCTCATCATTCTCTTCCTTGAATCTAACTATCCCTAAAGTCGGATCATAACTCATCCTAGTGGCCTCAACAAATGGTTTTCCAAATATTATTTGGCTTAGGCAATCATCTATCACCGGACGAGTGTCTTCCACTATCATAAAATCAATCTCATAAGTGAAATTACCTATAATCACATGCAATCCCTTCACTCTCCCTACAAAATTACTTATCAAATTCCTATTGGGCATCATCCTAAAATCAAGTTGTTTCTTCATCACCCAATTGTAATAAGTCTTAGTCATGATGTTTATAGGAGATCTAGGATCGATATAAGCTTTCCATATATGCATATGCCCGATATTGCATGGTATGTTAATGTTAGAGGGGTCTCCCATTTTGATAAGGGGTGTGCCAAGGATATATGGTCTCTCGGGACTATCGAATAAATACTTATGGTATTCCCGTTCTTCCTTGGTGGGCAACTTATCAAAGTGCTTTTCTATAGTTTCTACTTCCTCTAACTCCTCTCCACTTTCTTCTATCTCCTTATCTATTGACTTAATGGTGACAACATTGACAAAGTGGACATGTTTGGATGATGGGGGATCCTTAATTTGGATTCCGTTATTGGTGTCTCTAGTGTCCTTCCTAGGTGTAGTTAACGCTTGGTTGTTGAGGGCTTTCAACAAGTTGTCTATCTTGTTGGTCATCTCCGTTTGTTGTTGGTTGAATTCGGTTTCGAACCTAGCTATGCGAGCTTCTTGAGATGCCATGAACTTAGACATCAATCCTTCAAGATTGTTGGTACTACCATAGTTGTTAGAAGGATTGTTGTTGAAAGTACGGTTGAAGGGTGGACTGTTTGGTTGGTAACGATTAGGCGGATTGGAAGAAGTGGGTTGATTTTGTTTCCACCTAAGGTTTGGGTGATTTTTCCAAGAGGTGTTGTATGAATCACCGTAAGGGTTTGGCTCGGGTTTGAAAGTGTATCACTTATCTCCCGCTTCGTCGGTACGCGAGGATGCGTAGTCCGCAAAAGCTGTTCCGGGGAGTTTCACACAATCACGAGTGTCATGGGGACCACTACATAATTCGCATGAAGAAGTGATTTTGTTCACTTGGCTTGAAGGCTTAGGAGCTTCGTAAGATTTCATGAGAAACTTGACTTGGTCCTCAAGTTCCATGATCCTACGGTCGGGAGTGCTAGAGTTATTCGAAGGCAAAGATATTGCCTTGACCGTTTTGTTCAAATCACGGGGATCATTCCAACTTTCGTTGTCATAGAGAGCAAGATCTTCTATGAGTTCCCATGATTGTTCCGCACTTAGATCACGTAGCTTACCACCGGCCGATTGGTCAATGGCTCGCCTCGTGGAGAGATCGATATGGTCATAAAAGATGGACTTGGAGCCAAAGATCTATGCCATGATGAGGGACTTTTTGGAGTAAGTCCTTGAAACGAGTCCATGCTTCATAAAGAGATTCATTTTGATGTTGTTGGAACATCAAGATGTCATTTCTAAGCTTAGTAGTTCTCCCCGGTGGGAAAAATTGAGCAAGGAAACGAGTGGTGAGATCATCCCATGTGGTGATGGATCCTGCGGGTAAACGCTCAAGCCATTGACTAGCTTGATCCCGTAGAGAGAATTGGAATAGGCGTAATCGGGTTATCTCTCTAGTTGCAACATCTAGGTCTATGGAATCTACGATTTTAAGGAAGTCCTTAAGATGTTGATTTGGATTTTCGGAATGAAGTCCATGGAATGCACATCCGCTTTGCACCAACCGGATGGTGTCGGATCGCAAGGGGGTCACATTGGCTCCGGTGAGCTCAATGGTGTTTCGGTAGCCTTGGTGGCTAGGTCGGGAATACTCTCCTAAGGTTCGGGGCCTAAGAGGTTCTAGTGGTGGATTTTGTTGTGGTGGGATGACGGGTTCAAAGATGTTACCACCTTCCATGATGTCAGATGGTAAAGAGTTACGAACAAAAACACAAAGAAATAAGATAGACTAAAGAAGACCTAAAAATAAAAAATAAAAATAAAATCTTACTAGAAAGGAATCTAGCAAATAGACCTAATAAAAAGAGATTCTAACCTAGACAATAACTATTCCCCGACAACGGCGCCAAAAACTTGATGCGTAGGGATTGCACCAGGCTTTACCTCTCGAGGGATCTCGAGAAGCTTACAACCCCCACCAGGCAGTGTACCTGATCGATGTAGTATAGTATAATGACAAGTACCGGGGGATTGATCGTTCAGCTAGGAATAGTGTCGCTAGGATTAGAAAACCTAAATACTAGTTCTAGAGATGAGAGATGATTCTTTTTGTATTTTTATATTTTTTTAGAAAGCAAGTAAATATCTCGGGTTTGAAGGATTTGGGCGGAATTAGTTGCTAGTCAACTAAACCAATACTAAAGATGCAATTAAAATAAAATACTAGAAATGAAAATAAAACTAATTTAAACTAAAGTTGTGAGCAATAAGTGGAGAAATGTGTTTACTTAGATTTCACTACTCCCTAGATATCTTTTACACGTTAATTACTTGTTATAGTTGCGTGGATGACGTATTGTATTCCTTAATACCATTCATGGGGTGGCGTACTTAACTCCCAAATCCTATGAGTGCCTACTTCACTCCTATGTCGAGCCGGCTAAGAAGCTCCTAACATGGGATCATTAGAATTTACTCATACATTAAATACAACCAATAAAACCTAGTACACATCGGTTCATGTTTCCTAAGACGTTCAAGCATGTTACCAATTGGAGATCTGCCAGTTTTCTTAAGCCTAACATTGAAATCATTCATCCAATACAACCATAAACAAGTAATCAACACATAATCAACATCTAGGTTTCATTAGATCTAAGCAAACACAAGATAAATCTAGCCTAGCATGGTGGAATCAAGACAAGCACAAGATATAGACAACCAACACATACACATATTGATTGAATTAAAAGAATACTTATCTAAATAACACATGTAAGGGTTCAAGGGCTAAAAACCCTTGAAAAAGCTGTAAAATACGTATATGGTTCGGCCTTAGGGTTTCTCCAAACTTGTTCCTCTTTTATGAATGAAAATTAGAAAACTATATATAGATATAAGAGGCTGACGGCGTTAAGAACAACCTTGTGACGCCGTCAGCTCGCCGCGAAAATAATTCTCGGACTGCCTTGATCTACATCTGACGCCGTCATGTTATCCACTTTTGCAGGCCGTCACACATTTAACTCTTGACGCTCTACTTTGTGACGCCTTCATTTCTGTACTGGGTCGTCATGATCTTTACTCTTGACGCCGTCAGGATAGTACTCTTGACGCCATCACACACTGTTCCAAGCTTGGAAAATTAAGTCTTTGGCGTTTTCTTCACTTTTATGCTCCAAAAACGTCCGAATTGCTTCCTTTTCCAGATTTCACTCCCAAAGTACCTAAAATCACAAAAGGAACGATTTAGGGCAATATTTGATCAAATAAATTCAATTCCGGGCTTAAATGACCCTATAAAAGTGGTTCATTTTTCTCCTCATCACTAGTCAACTAACCCAATAACTAAGATGCAATAAAAAAAATAACAAAAATGTAAATAAAATAAATTTAACTAGTGGTGTGAACAATAATTGGGAGAATTGTGTTTACTTAGATTTCACTACTCCCTAGATATCTTTTATAGGTTAATTGTTTGTTACAGTTTTGTGGATGATAGGTTATATTCCTTAATACCAATTGTGGGGTGGCGTACGTACTTCCCTAACTCTATAAGCTCCTACTTCACTCCTATGTCGAGCCTGCAAGAAGCTCCTAACATGGGATCACTAGAATTCGCTCATGCATTAAATACAACCATAAAAACCTAGTACGAATTGGTTCATGTTTCTTAAGACGTTCAAGCAAGTTACACAATGGAGATCTACCAGTTTTCTTAAGCCTAACATCGAAATCATTCATCCATTACAACTATAAACAAGCAATCAACCTATAATCAACATCTAGGTTTCATTACATCTAAGCAAACACACAAAAGATCTAGCCTAGCATGTTAAAATCAAGACAAGCGTAAGATATATTCAAACAACACATAGACATATTGAATGAATTGAAAGGATACTTATCTCAATTGAACATGAAGGGTTTCAAGGGGTGAAAACCCTTGAAAATACTGTTACAAACGAGCTAGGGTTTATTAAGTTCGACCCTAAAATTCTCCTCTCAAGTTCTACACTTAATGAATGAAAATTAGAAAAGTATATATAGATTTCATGATGTGACGGCGTCAAGAAGAAAGTTCAGACGCTGTCATCTCGCCGCCAATAAAATTCTCGGACTGCCTAGATCCAGATCTGACGCCGTCATGTGTATTTCTGTTCTGGGCCGTCACCACTTTTACTCTTGACGGCCTTGCCCTGACGCCGTCACGTTTTCTCTGGGCCGTCATCATTTTTGCTCCTGACGCCGTCACAAAATTGCTCTTGACGCCGTCAGGTACTGTTCCCAGCAAGGAAAATTAAGACTTTGCCGTTTTCACTTTTATGCTTCAAAAACGTTCAAAATGCTTCCTTTTCCAGAATTCACTCCAAAAGTACCTAAAATCACAAAAGGAACGATTTAGAGCAATAATTGATCAAATAAATTCCAATTCCGGCTTAAATGACCCCCTAAAAACGGGTCATTTTTCGCCTCATCATTCATTAAGAAAATCTATACCTTGCGTGTCCAGGATCATTCACTATCACCCAGCTACAACTGCTTCTTCATAAACTGAAATAAAACAAATATTTTTTTCTCAATATTGACTTACCGAGACTAAAAAAGTGATTCCGCACATCAATTTCTTCACTATATATAAATCAAGACATCTATACAAATTTCTCACTCTCATCAATTTCTTGGGTCACAGATTCTAAGATCTTATTATAATGAGTATTCTAAGGTTGACTGTGGACCATTCTATCACTAACCTTGTTTGATGTTACGATAAATATCATGAATCTAATGAATAATATTTTTACTAAATTAATTAATACCTTTGGTCTCTTTACCATATCTTTTGTTGAGTAAGACTATCATTTGCTTCTCAAACCATCTTACATTTGGCTCCCTATATCTGAATAAACAATCAAATATTTCATCAAATACCTCATGTGTATGCAATTGGCTACGAATCCAAATTATAAGTTTACCAAAATCAAACATAAAAACAATTACATGGTTTTTAAGACTTTAACTAAATCAGTGATGATTTAAAAATGAACTGAAACAATTACCTGATTGATTGTTGAAGAACATAAATTCGATTTCCTTGACTCATCACGTGCTGCACTTTTGGCCTACAAAAAACAATGACACAAACATAATTAAATCAAAACAAATGAATCGCCATTCAAACCAAAACTGAGCCGCAACATTTACACCTTAACATAAAGAAATCAAAACAGACGAATCGTCATTCAAATTGCACATCCTAACAACAACATTCGAACATCACAATCGTATATAAACAACATTTACAGCTTAATGGATTTTTTGTGTGTTTTTTTAATCGAATGAATTAAAAAATCCATTAAGCTGTAAATGTTAACATTCAAACATCACAATCAATAGATATCAGTTTCAATTTAACTTATACTTTCTACTTAAAACAACCAAATCATTCTTATCAAAGGAAATACATTAAGCTGAATCAGCACAAACTTAAGAGTGACAACTGACGACCAACCAAAAAAAATCCAAATTGTTGTACTATGTGATTCAAATATAATATGTAAATTGAATTTGAATATATGCGATACTTACCGATTCTAAGGGTTGGACACCAAAATACCCACTGGCATAGATGTTTTTTCTTAGAGATGTTGAATCTTTGAATGATATCGAATCAATTTTGTGTGTTTTTTAAATCGGTGTGATCATTGGACTTCAAACTGATATCTATTGATTTTTGTAAATGCGTTTTGGAGAAGAATGAATTGATATTATCTGTAAAATTGAAACTGAATATTAATTAGGGATTTAGAGAGGAGCGTATAGAGGAAGCTAATGATGAATCGTAAGAGTTATTGCATACCAAAAGTAGATGAATTGATGGAGGGGTTACCATCTTGATGAGTTAACAATGAGAATGAATTGATTTGCATTTTGACCTACCAAAAATAACAGCTTTAGTATGGAAGGAAAAGGGGTAGCGCATAGCACTGTTGTACACAGTGAAAGCATTAATTATTTTCTGACCAATAGGAGAGAAGATACATCAGCGCATTAATTATTTTTGCTGCTTCAATGGCTTGTAAATTATTCACGTTTATTATATAAAATTTTGTGTGTTTTTTTAATCGGTGTGATCATTGGACTTCAAACTGATATCTATTGATTTTTGTAAATGCGTTTTGGAGAAGAATGAATTGATATTATCTGTAAAATTGAAACTGAATATTAATTAGGGATTTAGAGAGGAGCGTATAGAAGAAGCTAATGATGAATCGTAAGAGTTATTGCATACCAAAAGTAGATGAATTGATGGAGGGGTCACAATCTTGATGAGTTAACAATGAGAATGAATTGATTTACATTTTGACCTACAAAAAATAACAGCTTTAGTATGGAAGGAAAAGGGGTAGCGCATAGCAGTGTTGTACACAATGAAAGCATTAATTATTTTCTGACCAATAGGAGAGAAGACACATCAGCGCATTAATTATTTTTGTGGCTTCAATGGCTTGTAAATTATTCACGTTTATTATATAAAATAAATTCTTTCATCTCATTTCAAATTTTCTTTTCATTATGTCTTTCCACATATGTTATAGTTTAAGTGAAGTACGAAAATAATTAGGAGGATGTTGTAAAAATGTAAGTCATTGCTCAAATATTTAATTTTCAAATATCACTAGTTACATGTTTTGGGTGATTCGAGAATGGGTCAAGAGCAATTACTTGATAACCTGAAAAGGACATACATCGTACGTTACTTGTTTTGTATTAGTCATTAGACGTTTACTATTTCAAAAGAACCCATATCATTATGGCATGTGAATACTCATTTAGAGCCCGGGGAGTGGTAACGCCTCCCCGACGTTATTGCATATGTGGCACAAGCAACTTGCGTTTCTGGCATTAGAACCATTTCGAGGTGCTTGATGTTGGTAACTTGGTATTGCATTTCAACTTGAGTTGGTAGAGCAACTTGCGTTGCAACGCCTACAAGCCCAAAGTATGCGTTTGATTCAAAGTAGTAAAAAAATGGATTAGATACTAGCAACGGCTAGTTTCAATTTAAGTTTTTTTTTTTTTTTTTTTTTTTTTTTTTTTATTATTTTTAATTTTTTATTAAAAAAAACTATATAAACCCATCTTATCTAACCCTTTTACAAACACAAAATTAAAACCATCTTTATATCAAAAAAAAAAAAATTCTTTCGCAATGGATCCACATCCAACTTACGCCACACATGTGAACCTTTCCAATATCGAAGATGAAGCCAATGTTTTAGCAATTATGGCCGCCTATAAGTACCAGCGAATACAAGCCGATATCGAACATTTCCTATTTTATTTCATAATTTCTTTTATGTCTCTTTTTTTAATGTAATGTTTTTTTATTTCGTATTGTAATATTTAATTTTATTAATATTAATAAAGTGTTTGAATGTTTAATGAATGAAATTGTTGAGGGTGGAATTTGTAAATTGTAATTTTAAAAAAAGATGGGTCTCAAAAAGTGGTGTTATTGGGTGTTATGATTTTCTAGTGTTTTTTAGTGTTATGTTATTTAATATTGAGATGATGTGGCGCTGACGTGGCAATGAGTTGTGTGATAACTTGAGTTACCACTCCCTAGGCTCTTAGTACTTGAACTTCTTTTTTTTATTATTATTAATAATATTCAATAAAGCGGTCATGGTATACAAACAAGATGCCAGAAACCCTAGAAATCAAATCCATCAGTAATCAAAGCCTAAGCTCCGATACCACGTAAAAATGGTATCAATCAAACACAAGAACACCAAAAATCACTCAATCAACCACCCCTTACTGTAAACAATGAAACCTAACAGATGATTCTCTCCAATTGGGTGCAATCTACATACAAAAGAAATGATTGTTCCCTTAAGAAGGACGCAATCAAACTCACTACAAATACACTCAACACTCAAACAAAAATTGATCAAATAAAGAGATTGATCAAAACTGAGAAGAAAGACAGAGAGAAAAGTGATATAAAAAAGCGCAAATGAATTATGAAACCCTAGCTACAATATTTTCCTTATATAGCTAGCAGTTTCACTTTGACCCTGCACAATAGAAACTAACAAAACCAACACCAAATTTAGAAGAATAAAATACATGCAGTTTAACACCTTGAGTAATAAGCTTGACCTTTTGACTTTATTATTTCAACATGAAGTCCAATATCTTTAGGAGACATGATTTCATACGTGCTTTTGTTCTTCAGCATTTTGTCCTACAAATTATAAATCTTAAATATCAGTATACCACAGATTCACTGTAATGTGTTGGGTATAGCCATATACACATGACCAAAGTCCAACCTGATGAATTCCACTTTCATGAGCAATAGCATTAGCATCGACGATGGGCTTGTGCAGCTGCACGTTCATTCCACTATAGGCTTCCACCTATATTGCAAAAGTGCACCTAAGTGAATAAATAGCCTAATATAATATAGAGATAGATTATCATAAGCAAAGCTTTGAAGTATATGTACCATCTTGCTAGTCATGAAAATATGTCTTGTATTGACGCCGGTGTGAAGACCACTTAACCATTCCCCTTTCCTTTTTATAATCATCACAACCTATGTTCCTCAAAACGCTAGCCATCCATTAGCTTTAATAGCGTTTAATATGTTAAATCTTAGATCAAACACGGAAAGTAAACATAAATCTTCATGAACAATTCAATATATAATACTAGCAGGGTACCCGTGCGATGCGGCGGCGGGTACCCTGTGACTATATTTTCTGGCAATGTGATGTTATGCGACCAATTTTTTAACAATTAATTTACAAACGTGTGCATTATTCCTTTATCGAGCCGGCACAACATATAAAGCACGAAATGAATCAAATTTGTCAAATAAATTGACTTCAAGAAAGTCATGCGTATTTATATTCATTTTTAATGGAAAAATTATTTCGAGAGCAATGGCGCAAATTTCATAATTTTTCGAATCCGTTTAGTACGTCAAATGGGTCCCGCGGAAAATATTTTAAAAGTTTTACTAACTGTCACAATACCCCCTCCGCCCCTAAATGTTTCTTTTCTACCATTGTAGTTTGCTTTGGCCAAGTTTGGTCCCTCCCTACCTAATAAAACCCCAACATCTCTCTCTCTCTCTCTCTCTCTCTCTCTCTCTCTCTCTCTCTCTCTCTCTCTCTCTCTCTCCTCATTTCTTATACTAAAAACACACACACAAACACTTCTCCTTTCTCTCTTTATCACCTCACCGGAGCCACCATCTTTTCCAGCAACCACTGCCGGCCGCCACCTCTGTCGTCGCCGAAAAATTTTCTAGCGAACCCCTAAACCTTCCCAATCGATAGATCAGGATACCCTCGTCCGTTCTGGAGCAGTTGATCTCTTGAAGAGCTCTCGTGATACCCGAAACCACTACCACAGTCACCACCACGACCACCCAAAATACAATCACCACCCAACACCGCAACCAACCTTACGCTACGACCATAAAACCGACGGTCTCACCACCACCACAGAAACCGAAGGTTTTGAAGTTTGATGTATTTTTTTTATTATTATGTATCAATTTTGTGGAAAACTAGAAGGGGGGTTGAATAGTTTTAGCGTTTTAAAATCTTGTTAACTTGTTTAGTTAGCTTTGAAACTTTCCGTTTGATCAAAGATATATGCACAAACACAATATATATAACATGCAAGTAAAGGAAAGAAACGATCAAACCACAACACGAGTATTTATCGTGGTTCGGCTACAAGGACTCTTTTTCCTTGCCCTACGTCCACGCCCCGAGTATCTAACTCGAGAGTTTCTTTCACTAGTCAACAAGCTCCTTTCACCGGCGGAGAAAACCTTACACGTCGCTTATACTTTTACCGACACAAAGCTAAATGTCGAGTTCTTTTACAAGGGCACAACCACTCCCAACACTCTTTGTATTTTGAGGACTAAAATACTAACCACTCACTTCAGAATATACACAAACAAATGACGCGTAAACAACACGAGTTTACACAATACTAAGCTACCAAGTCTTGCAACGTTGTGTTAAACTTGTAACTTTAGACGACCTTGTGAGCTTCTTTGCTACAAAAGGAAACTTCACATTTACAATGTTAAGATGTTAGAAAGAAAGATGAGTGTGTGTGTAAAAATGATCTCAAGAGGTTAGCCAAAAATCAAGTTATGGCTTGGTATTTATAGCACAACAAACTGTGTGCTCGGCGGATCAGGCGGAACCCTCAAATGGGTTCCGCCCGTGTACCCCCAGGGTACCGCCAGGTCTGCAATACGTTTTTGCAATTACTCTTCAAACCAAACAAGGTCTTGTCTCATAACTTCTATCAACCAAACAATGTCACATCACTTAAAGTAAGTCAAACATGATACTTGCAAGCAACATGAAAGCAAGTTAAACACATAACTTGCCATAAATACATAATGACAAAACTTGCCATAAATGTGATGTGACTATTTCTAATTTAAGAAATAAACTTGTGTTATGTTTTATGAAATGTAAAATGTAGCAAAAGTCTTGTTTATGCAAGTCTTAAAAACTAAGAATATGTTTTACTTAAAACTAAAGTTTACATTTTGTCGTTAACAAAACATAGCGAAAATCGTAAAATATAAATAACGTTTTTAGGCGATATTTGTATTAACAATCTCCCCCTTTTTGTTGATGACAAAACATGAACTTTGTTTTTAAGTAACACACAAAATCTTGGTTTTTAAGACTTAAAAAAAAAATTATATTAACCTTGTTTTACTTAAGAGATGAAAAGCACATCAAGTATTGAAGGTTTAATATATTTCTCCCCCTTTTTGTTGAAACAAAAAGTAGAGTAGCGAAGCGGAATAATCGCCATGCTCCCCCTTGGTCGATACTCCCCCTAAATGGAGTACCAATATGGGAAACATGGATTTTGAGACCTACAAAAAATGGTTAGTTGGTGATATATATAGTTAAGCTTGTAGTTACCACACACAATGCAACCACAAAGACAACACAACATTGATCAACCAACAATGCACAAAAGGAAGTAGAAAGAAATTTCATTCCAAGTAAAATTTTGACTTATAAAAGTCAAAAGACAAGAAATGCTAACTATTCTTCTACTTACTAACCAAAAACTAAAAAAAAAATAACCAAGAAAAAAAAAATCCTACATTCCTAAGTTGGGGCAAACGGCCTCCAAGGGTTGTTTAGGATTTGTTGGGGTGGGAAAGTGCATCCAAACGTTCAATGACATGTTGGAATGCAAACCGTGTTTCATTTTGGAATTGGTGAAGCAAGGTTTTTATGCTTTCACCCATTTGCTCACAATTTGAGCAAATATGGGGATGGTTGGGTGAAAATGGGTTGTTTTTGGTTTCTTGGGTGGAGGATGGATTTGGTATTGATTCAAGCAAGGTGGTTTGAAATTCCATTGCTTGATGAAGTTGGTTGTCAACCATGCTTTGTATTTCCTCATAAGAAGGAAAGAAAGACTCATAGGTATGGGCTTGAGAAGGAGGTGGAGTTGGGTGATCATGGTGTTCAAAATTTGGTTCTCCATAGAGAGGACCATGGATTTCACGGTAGATTGGGTGAAATAACAACGGTTTGGGTGGTTGGTACACTTGTTGTGGTGGTTGGTTAAGTTCAAGATCATCATCAAGATCAAGAATTGACCTTGGTGATTGGTTTGCAAACGGTGGTGGTTGGGTATGTCTTGGTGGAAGATCATTTAAATCTTGGACATACGGGTGTGGTGATGTTGGAGGAGACCCAAAAAGTTCCATAGGTTCAATTTTTGGTAATGGTGATGGTGATGAAGTCTTTGATGGTTGAGTTGGAGCACTTGGTGGAGTTGGGTCAATAGGTGATTTAGTAGGTGGTGGAGTGTGCTCATTTGGTTGTTTGGGTGATGGAGATGGAGAGGCAAGATTCAAAAAGTGTTCATTTTTTATGGGTGAGGTGAATTCATCCGAAGATGAGGAGCTAATGTTGATGGATTGGTTTGACCATAGTGGTTTGACACTTATCCGGGCGGTTCTACGGATGGGTCGTGATGGTTGAGAGGTGTTTGTTGACTTGGTCATTGTTTAAAATGGTTTAAAGTTTCAGAATTTTTGATGAAGAAGGTGTGGTTTGAGAGTGTTTAGGATGGTTTAATTTATAGTGATGAAGATTTGTGGGAAGGAGTGTTTGGATTTGATGTTAGTCCATACAAAAATGGTGGTTCCTAATGATTTGGAAAACTTAATTGTGGGTTGTCATGTCATGGAAGTCAATCCAATGAAAATGGTGAAGTGAGAAGACAAGTTTTTGCACTAAATGCATAGTGGTTTTGGTGGATTTTGGTTGTATAAATCTCAGGGATTTCAAGGATCCCTTAGAAGGGTTCCTTCCTTTATGTTTGAGGGGTCCTTGAGGTTGTTATGGTTAAATTTGAATTTTGGCGGGAATTGGTTTTGGTTAAGTTCATGGAAGAAGGAGTATCCTATTATGCTAAACACATTGCAAGTAATGGGTTTCTACCTAAAAGGATTGGATTTTGTTGTTTCAATGTTGAATTGGCGAAAAAGAAAATAAAAATTCTGCAGGCAACTGGCGGCACCCTGGAAATACACAGGCGGAACCCAAAGTAGGGTGCCATCTGGTCCGTTGGGCCAAACCTGGGTTACCCAGATTTTGCACTGGCGGAACCCAAATTTGGGATCCGCCGGATCCGCCAGGCCTGAAAAACTTCACAGTCCGCGTTTTTGACCCGCGAAACGATTTTCAAAATTTTCGAAAACTCCTAAAACCAAAAATATAATTCATATCTGGTTAGGAAATGCAAAAATTAGACATGTAGACACTCATATCATAAGACTTTTACCGGGGGCTAGCGAAATTCACTAAACTTAGTGAAAATTTGATAATTCAAGAAAATTTGACAACTTGCCAAAAGTTGTCTTCCTGCAACATTGTTAGTTAAAACATGTTCCATAGTGTATCAAACATTGTACTAACACACAAATACATCACAAAGATTGTTTAAACTACCAAATTGTTCCAATAGCACCTTGTGCCAAACACTCCTAACACACCCGCACTCATTGACGGTCCATCTTCTTCTTCATCTTCCCGATGAATCTCCCGATGTTTTTGAACATCCCTTTTGTTTGCTTGAACTCCTCCGACTCATTTGGAATATCCGGAAGTTGGGAAAGGTATTCTAGAGGTGGGAGCCTAGAGTTTGGCAAATTGTCATCTTCACTCATTGAGGAAGAAGAGGAGGAGGTAGGGGGATGAGGACGTTTTCCTTGGGCTCTATACATTCTCTTATCACTTAGAGGGACAAATGTATGTGGAATGAGAGAGTAGTCAAGTTGAAGACGGTTAGGAGTTGGAGGAATGGGTGCAATGAACCTAAAGAGATGGGTCAAGAACATTCCATATGGCATAGCCGTTGTGCCATGCACGGGAATGTCGGCCATTCTCTTGGCCATGTAGTAAGCAAGATTGAAAGGTTGCCTAGTGGACAAAGAGTAGAGCATGTAGCATAGGCAAAGGTTGATATGGTCTCGATTTCCTATGGTGCTTATAACATTGGCTCTAAGGACTTCCTCCCATTTCTTGAATTGGGGCAAGAGTTCATTAAGTTCCATTCCATATGGATCTTTATCAACCTCATTACCCGTTCGGGTTCTCCTAGTAGTGGTTGTCCTAACAAAGAGGTGGTTACAGAGTACATCTTTTGACACAAGTGGGGTATCATAAGGATGGAAATGGTCATCTAGGGTGTCAAGGGTTGAGAGGGAGTGCAAATCGGAGTAGATACAAGTACCTTGGTTTGGAATTCCTAGGATTTGAGCAAACTCCTCAAGAGTGAAGGAGTATTGATTGTCACTAACCCTAAAGTTGACGGATAAATAATCATAATCACCCGTGGATAAAGTGACGGATGCATAGAACTCAAGAATGAATCTAGGACAAATAGGCTCGTCTAAAGTCAAAAGACACTCAAAGTTGATTGTGGCAAATTCGGCATAAAGGTTTGTGCCTTCTAGGAAAGACGGGTCAATGGTTCTACCCTCATGGACATAGCGTTTTTCTAGGGCTTTGAAAATGTTGACTTGGTTTGGGGTAAGGCCTTTGGTTTTGTGGTGTTTTGGGAGGTACTTAATTGTGTCCTTATGGTCGTAATGGGTTAGAGGAGGCATGATGATACCTAGAACAACAAAAATTTCACATTTTAGTTTAAGTAAACTACTATTTTAATGTGGATGTTCTAGTGTGTGCCTATATGAAAACAATGTGGAGGTGCGGTTATCTTGACTCATTTTGATGCATCAAAAATGTTTTATAATGCAAGTTTTGTTATAAAAACAAAATATAACCCAAACACTCCTAGGTCAATGTAGCTTCGTTTGAATGTACCCGAAAATACATATTGGTTATGTATTCCCTTTAGCATTCAAGAGACATTATGCAAGTGATGTTTTGAACATAACGTTTTTATTTTGTATTCTCAATGTGAGACAAAAAAGTATTTGTCCTACTTGTGAGAAATTTTTGCAAGAATTTGACATGGGGTGGTTTAGCAAACATGTTTACACTAAGTAAGAATGCAATTCCTAACTATGGGGAACATGATTAGTTTTGTTAAACACCTAATTTTATGCATGAACTTTACAAGTATAATGCATAACCCCAAGTTTTTGTTTTTTTTGTGCAAAAATAGAATTCCTAGACTCAGATCAGGATTGTAATCAAGTTTAGAATACTTACAATGATGATGGATTAGTAATGTGATTGGATTGAAGACCAGAATTTCGTGGGTATGGATGAGAGAAATGGTGAATAGTAACAGTTTTGGAAGTGGTGGTGTGAAATAATGGGTGTTTGGTTTAATATAAACTAATGGATTGATTCTGCAGGTCGACGGACACGGCGGATCCCAAATTTGGGTTCCGTCCGTTATGGCTCAGGGTTCCGCCGACCCTGTTGAGAAAAATTGTTATGGATTTGTTTTGATTTTTGTGATTTTTGTCTAATGTCCAGAACTACAATGTAGGTTCCATGAGTCCTAAGCCTAGCCTAAGAAGGTTAAAAGGTTCACGTTTAAGAGGTTTGGTGAGAATGTCGGCTATGTTGTCTTCGGAAGAAACTTTCTCAATTGAGATATTTCCTTTTTGAACGTTGTCGCGAAGGAAATGATGACGGATTTCAATATGTTTGGTACGAGCATGTTGAACCAGGTTTTTGCTGAGATCAATGGCACCTTTGTTGTCACAAAGAATTGTGATGTCGTTGAGTTGAATTCCGTAGTCGACAAGAGCTTGCTTCATCCAAAGAGCTTGTTGACATGCCTTTCCGGCCGAAACGTACTCGGCTTCCGTTGTTGAGATAGCAAGAGCCGTTTGCTTCTTCGAGAACCATGAGGTGAGACAATGTCCAACAAAAGTACAAATACCACTTGTGCTTTTTCTATCGACATAGTCACCGGCATGATCCGAGTCGGCATACACTATGGTGTCTATTCCCGTTCCTTTGGGATACCATAAACCTAAATGTGTAGTACCCTTAATATACCTAAATATCCTTTTAACGGCTTCAAGATGGGTAGTTTTAGGATTTTCTTGAAAACGAGCACATAGACAAACACTAAACATAATGTCGGGTCTACTAGCCGTTAGGTAAAGTAGACTACCAATCATACCTCTATACTTAGTGCTATCTACGGATTCACTTTCCTCATCCTTGGTGAGTTTAGTTTCCGTGGACATGGGAGTTTTGATAGGTTTCGAATCTTCTAATCCAAATTTCTTAAGCATGTCCTTAATGTACTTAGATTGGTTAAAGAAGATACCATCTTCTAGTTGTTTAATTTGGAGTCCTAGGAAAAAATTGAGTTCTCCCATCATACTCATTTCAAACTCGTCATGCATGATTTTTGAGAAATCCACACATAATTCTTGACAAGTTGATCCGAATATAATGTCATCAACATAGATTTGGACTATGATAATATGTGAATCTTTCTTCTTAGTGAAGAGAGTATTATCAACTAAGCCCATGGTGTATTTATGATCAACTAAGAAGGTTTTAATTCGATCATACCATGCTTTTGGAGCTTGCTTAAGTCCGTAAAGAGCCTTTTTAAGTTTGTAAACATAATTAGGTTTTTCAAAATCGATGAAGCCCGGTGGTTGAGCAACATGCACTTCTTCATTAATGACTCCGTTTAGAAATGCACTTTTGACGTCCATTTGAAAAAGTTTAAAATTATGTGCACACGCATAAGCAAGTAAGATTCTAATTGACTCGAGCCTAGCTACTGGAGCAAACGTTTCATCGTAGTCGATGCCTTCTTGTTGATTATATCCTTGTGCTACTAGCCTATCTTTGTTTCTAGACACAATTCCATTTTCATCCATTTTATTACGAAAGACCCATTTCGTTCCAATTATTGTTTGACTCGTTGGTTGAGGAACTAATGTCCATACATCATTCCTAACAAATTGGTTTAATTCTTTTTGCATTGCAATTACCCGAGACTCATCTTTAATGGCTTCGTTAATGTTTTTCGGTTCAATGGTTGACACGAAACAAAAGTAGTTGCTTTCATTTTGGAATTTTGATCTTAGTGTTCTTTCGTTAATGTTGCCTATGACACTATCTAATGGATGACTTTTAGATTCTTTGACATTAGCAAGTTCTTTGTTTAATAGTCCATCTTCCTTGTCATTATCTAAGATTTCTTGACTTTCAATTGCTTGGCTTTCAACTAAGTCATCATCTATCAAAGGTGATGTCTTAGAGGGAGGTGGACTTTGGTCAAATGTTACGTTCAACGATTCCTCGACTCTTAAGGTTTCTTTGTTTAAGACAATGTAAGCTTTACTATTTTGTGAATATCCAAGGAATACACCTTCATAAGACTTTGGGTCAAATTTGGTGAGATAATCCTTGGTGTTAAGAATGAAGCATTTACTCCCAAACACTCTAAAGTATCCTAATGTAGGCTTTTTACCTTTATAAAGTTCATAAGGTGTTTTATTCAAAAATCGTCTAATTAGGACTCGATTTAAAATGTACGTTGATGTGTCAACGACATTACACCAAAACTTTTGTGGAATAGTTTGTTCATTAAGCATTGTTCTACTCATCTCTTGTAATGTCCGATTTTTACGTTCTACTACACCATTAGATTGAGGAGTACGTGGAGCCGAAAAGTTATGAGTAATTCCATTATTATCACAAAATTTTCCAAATTGAAATTCATTATCAAATTCACGACCGTGATCCGTTCTAATAGACACAATATTAGATCCTACTTGATTTTGAATTTTCTTACTTAGAATCTCAAATTTATCAAAAGCTTCATTTTTACTTTTCAAAAACTTAGTCCAAGTATAACGTGAGTAATCATCAACTATGACCAAAGTATAGAAGTTGCCTCTATAACTTTGTATAGCGGATGGACCAAATAAATCCATATGTAAAAGTTCTAGACACCTAGACGTAGACACCAAGTTTTTAGCCTTATGGCTACTATGGACTTGTTTACCGACTTTGCAAGCATCACAAAAGTGTTGGTCATATTTCAACTTGGGTAGGTTTCGAACTAAGTCTTTGGAGGAGAGGTTTTGGATAAGTCTCATGTTAGCATGTCCTAAACGTCTATGCCATAAAGTTGAAGATTCATCTAATGAGGTAAGACAAAGTTTGTCTCTAGATGTAGAATCCAACTTCATGACGTATACGTTGTTCTTAAGGACACCTTTGGCTATGGTTATACCATCTTTAAGTATTTTACTACCGTTCTCACTAAAAAGAACATTATACTTATTACGACAAAGTTGACTAATACTAAGGAGATTAAATCCTAAGTTATCAACATGAGCAACATCATCTATAGAAAGGGAGTCATGAGAGATTATACCTTTTCCGATGATTTTGCTCCTAGCATTACTACCAAACGTAACATTACCTCCATCACATTTGTGATATGTTGAGAAGAGGCTTTTATTGCCCGTCATGTGCCTTGAACAACCGCTATCCTTGATCCATTCATCCGGATCCAAACAAACTTTGAGGCACACCTATTTTATGAAAAACACTCAAACATTTGGTCCCCAATTTCTCATGGGTCCATTTTGGTTAAGCATACCATTAATTTGTCCCAAATATGAAAATAGAGCATAAGGGTTCCATGGCATGTAATTTGAGGCTTGGTAATGTCCAGGAGTGTTTTGGTTCCAAACATGTTGGTAGTTTGGTCGAGCATTGAAGTTGCTCTTTGGAAAGGGGCATTTGGGAATTGGAGTCTTAGGTCTTGGTTGAGTAGTCTTAGCTCTAAATTCATTTTTACTAAGTCCTACTCCAGTTTTAAAGGCAGGTTTGGTTCCATTTTTATATGTAACTTTAACAAATTTAGAACGATCCGATGTGGATGGAGTAACTGCTGCAGCAGTCCTGGCGGAACCCTCGGGGCCAACGGGCGGAACCCTAATCTGGGTTCCGTCTGGTCCGCGGGCTGCTGTAGCATTTTTGTTTGTTTCATGTGTGTTCTTTTCTTGTTTCGTTTGTTCCTTAACGGTTTCTACTTTCCTGAAACCTAGACCTGTTTTATCAAACGGTGACTTTTGAAGTTTCATTATTTCATCCGCACATGAAATGCTCTTATCGAACTTTTTGAACTTTGTGGTTTGTTTGATTAGATCATTTTGAGTAATTTTAAGTTTTTCAACTTCAAGTTTAAGTTCTTCACATGATTTGCATGCGGTGTCAATACCTTTACTCTTTTCTAATCTCTTAGCTTTTTCTTTTAATTCATAAACTTCATTTTCTAAAAACTCCTTTTTAGTTTTCAAAAATCTGTTTTTGTTTATGATTTTTAAGCTTAGTTCACAAAGTTTGTTATATTCATTTTGTAAAGTATCATCATCTATAGAGGAGTAAGATGAGTCGGAGAGTACCTCATTTGAGTTGTGAGCCATGAGAGCAATATCATCATTCTTTGGCTCATCATCATCTCCTTCATAGTCACTCCAAGCACCGCCCACAAAAGCTTGTTGAGGTTTGCTCTTGGGTGGTTTTGGACATTCTCCTATAAGATGACTTGTGTCTCCACACCGATAACATTTTCTTTCAACTTTTCCTTTTCGATCGTCACGATCTTTCCGGAAGTTTTTCTTGTCATCTTTGGGTTGCCTAACAAACTTCCCTCGCCTACGAAAGAACTTCTTGAAGTCTCTCACGGCCATAGCATATTCCTCATCATCACTATCCGAAGTAGATTCTTCATCATCACTTGATTGGACTCTAGCTTTCAAGGCAATGGACTTAACTTTTTCTTTCTTGCCTCTAACTAGTTCCGAATCTTTTTCCATTACCATTTCATGAACTTTGAGGTTTCCAATAAGCTCATCAAGTGACATGCTTGAAAGATCTTTGGATTCTTCAATTGCCGTCACTTTTGCTCTCCACTTCGGATGGAGTGCTCTAAGAAATTTCCTGACAAAGTTCTTACTACAAAAAGATTCATCAAGTGCTTTAAGTGAAGTAATAATAGTGTTAAACCTAGCAAAAGCATTATCAATAATCTCATCTTCGGTAATAACAAATTGTTCATATTGTTGAACAAGAAAATCAATTTTGTTATATTTAACTTGTGAATTTCCTTGATGAGTGACAATTAAAGATTGCCAAATATCTTTGGCGGTTTTACACAAAAAGACTCTTTCATATTCTTTCTTAGGCAAAGCGTTGTAAAGCATCATTTTAGCTTCATTATTTTTACCTATTAATTTCTTTTGATCATCATCTTTAATGTTAGTAACTACGTTATCACCATCAACAATTATATACCATAAATCTATATCTTTAGATTTCACGTAAGTTTCAAAACGGTTTTTCCAATAGATAAAACCATTTGCTTCAAAGAGTGGTGGTCTTTGCATAGATTGCCCTTCTTTGTAATTTTCAAAATCCATGGATCGTTTCAAGTTTTAAAACACAATATATTTTAAAAGCTTGAGTAACGTAGCTCTTGATGCCAATTGTGGAAAACTAGAAGGGGGGTTGAATAGTTTTAGCGTTTTAAAATCTTGTTAACTTGTTTAGTTAGCTTTGAAACTTTCCGTTTGATCAAAGATATATGCACAAACACAATATATATATAACATGCAAGTAAAGGAAAGAAACGATCAAACCACAACACGAGTATTTATCGTGGTTCGGCTACAAGGACTCTTTTTCCTTGCCCTACGTCCACGCCCCGAGTATCCAACTCGAGAGTTTCTTTCACTAGTCAACAAGCTCCTTTCACCGGCGGAGAAAACCTTACACGTCGCTTATACTTTTACCGACACAAAGCTAAATGTCGAGTTCTTTTACAAGGGCACAACCACTCCCAACACTCTTTGTATTTTGAGGACTAAAATACTAACCACTCACTTCAGAATATACACAAACAAATGACGCGTAAACAACACGAGTTTACACAATACTAAGCTACCAAGTCTTGCAACGTTGTGTTGGAAACTTGTAACTTTAGACGACCTTGTGAGCTTACATAACTCCCCAACTCTATGAGCTCTTATCTCCTCCTACACCATGACCCAGCACAACTATAGGGATTGTAAACTGTGGCTCATGCATTAAATACAACCAATAAAGACCTAGTACGCCTCGGTTCATGTTTCTTAAGACGTTCAAGCATGTTACCATTTGGAGATCTGCCAGTTTTCTTAAGCCTAACATATAAATCATTCATTCAAAACAAGAATAGACAAGTAATCAACACATAATCAACATCTAGGTTTCATTAGATCTAAGCAAACACAAAAGAGATCTAGCCTAGCATAATGGAATTGAGACAAGAACAAGATATAAACAACCAACACATAGACATATTGATTGAATTGAAAGTACACTTATCTCAATTACAATGCAAGGTCTCAAGGGTTTAGAACCCTTGAAAAACCTGTAAAAGAGGCACCAAAATCGTCTTTAGGGTTTCACCAAAAACTTCTCCCTTTTTATGAAAAAACTAGAAAACTATATATAGGAAAAACAGGCTGACGGCGTCAAGAGTTACTTGTGACGCCGTCACCTCGCCGCCATATACTTCCTCGGACGGCCTTGATCCACTTATGACGGCCTATGTGACGCCGTCACCACCCACGGTATATTATTTTTGCCACTTTGACGCCGTCACGAATCCTTCTGACGCCGTCACCACCTTCGGTGTTTAATTCCTCATGTCTGACGCCGTCAAGATGGTGGTCTTGACGCCGTCACCTTGTATTTTCAGCATGGAAATTTGGTACTTAGCCGTTTTCTTCACTTTTATGCTCCAAAAACGTCCAAAATAGCTTCTTTTCCAGAATTCACTCTCCAAACACCTAAAATCACAAAAGGAACGATTTAGGGCAATATTTGATCAAATAAAGTCGGATTCGGGCTTAAATGACCCCCTAAAAATGGATCATTTTTCGCCTCATCATATACCCTTACACTTGAGATTTGCTTGTCCTCAAGCAAATGAGCTTTTATTCTACTCAAAAGACAAGTTAGGAGTCATTTAACACTAATATAAAAGTAATTACAACAAATAATCGTTCCACTAAAGACCAATAGACAAGCACGGAGGTCATACACAAGCACCTCACAAATAGTGTTTAGATACTCACATCTCTCGGGTGTAATAAAGTTATATAACATTATGGAAATGGAAGATATCTCTCACTACCTGTCAGAGCAAAATAGATTACCATAGGCTTGGGAAAGGATCAAACCTCCACCACATGGCGTAAGCACCTAGGATAAACTATCAAAGAGGTCTTTTTAAAGGGTTGTAACGTTAGGTATAGGGATATGAATTACACGGTTTTGTTGGATAAAGGAAGTTTTACTGGTGGCGAGTTAACAATCTTAGTTAATTACATGTACAATATGGCGTTGCTAAGCCAAGACTAGACTCGACTTAAGCTAATAAATGAAAATTAACAAAAACATAAAATAAACATAGAATAAAAACGGGATGGTAGTCCGTATGTTTTTTCTCTTTTTCTTTTCTATTTTTTTTTTATTTTTCTTAATTTTTCGATTTTTTTTTTTTTTTTTTTTTTTTTTTTTTTATTTTTGCATACACTCTTACCCTACCATCCGAAATAATACATCATAGGGGTATGAGCATTCCCCTTACACTTGAATCTTTACATACTTTACATTTAACTAATCTAATGACTCGAATTAAGAAAATCAAAACACTTGGAGCACTTTTAAGATTAACGTACATATGGGGGTAATAAGTGATGTTCTTCCCTATTACTCCATAAAATAAGTACTTACCCATGAGTCCCAATCGTCCCAAAACAATATGTACAAAGATATGACTCGACTTAGCAACCATGTAATCAATTAGAAAGTTAACTTAGGGTTTAACAAATAACAATAATGCACTAAAAATGAGCGCATACACGGAAGGCTAAGGCGATTTGGGTGTACATTTAAGTGGGGTGTAACAAATTCTTCCTTTAAGTAAGATGCTTAAAGTTAGAAACGAAAAGATAGGCTCGGAGGGGTGTACTAGGGGTTTCGTGTACTAAAAATGAGTACAACGCTAAGGGTGTGGGAAAAATTAGTTGACTTAACTAGCCAAGTAATATGACTTAAATGGTCAAGTAATTATAATACGGGTTTAACACAAGGGTGATCCTAATGCCTCTTATCATGTAGTAAATCCTACCACACGAATGTAGTCTCACTAGCGGTCTCGGGATGCATCACTAACGCAAGTTCTAGAATCTAAATGCTACCGGTACACTCATAAGCACCAATAATAAATGCTTTTCCTATCAAATCTAAAGGCGAACCTCACATTTTTGGGTGGAAAATTTTTCTGAATATACGGTTATGTGCTAGTCATACAACCTCCTATCCATGAGACGCTTGCTATGGCTAAAGTTTCACTCCTAAATGTTGTAAAAAATTTTAAATTTGGCGCTAAAATTACACTAACAAGTATTTCTCGTAGTTTTATTACTCATCTACTATCAAACAAAACAAACTCAAGCGAAAGTGCATATGTAAGGTATCATCTTTTTACCCTCCCCTTACACTTAAGATGAACATTGTCCCCAATGTTCAAGTAAAGAATGTAAAAGTTAAAAAAGTAAAGAGAATGAAATCGAATACTCCCCTGATTCGCTCGGTATGGATTTTAGGTTGGCCAGGTTAAATCTTCCTCCAAGAAAATGAACAATCAAAGCTTCCCTTCCAGAATATAAATCATCTTCTTGTCATAAATAACCTGTAAATCCTGACAAAAGTAGACAAGGCAACCTCGCGTAAAATCGGCGGCATCCTATATAAGTTACTAAATCCTAGAAAACAAAGTAAGATATAATGCTTGTGGAATGAAGTTTGCAGATTTCCTGGAGATTATAAAACTTAATAATTCACAAAAACCATAAGACTCCGTTAGAAAAACAAAACCGGTAAAATTTCCAGATTTTACATCCTGACGCCGTCAAGAGCAATACCCTGACGCCGTCAGAATGGACCTGCAGAAATTCTTATGTTAAGTTTCCGGAAAATTTCTGGAAAAACTTTGTCCTACTTCCTGGAAAATCCTGCAAAACTTCATTATGACTCAATACAAGCATTTGACTCTAACAAATACGAATATACATGTTCATTTAATATTGTGGAGAATCATGATCGGTTTGTTTCTTAAAAACATATTTGGGGTTTTCCCTTACACTTATCTTTTGCAAAAATACCTTTAGGTTGAAGTTAAGACTAGGCTAAACAACATAATAAAGTATTTCCACATTTTAGTAGAGAAACATGATCAACCAACAATAAAATAAAACACGCATACGGAAGCAAATAACAATCAAACAAACAAAATCACACAAAACATGGGTTGCCTCCCAAGAAGCGCTTTTCTTTATTTACGAGTCTTGTAGCTAGACTCAAAGTCATGGGTTACTACGTGATTTCATCATTGGTTCCACTCTCTGATTGTAGATATTCCTTGTAGAAACCAATCACCTTTTTCTCAATCGCCCCCATAATCATTTGGGCAAATTCTTCATTGACTTTATACCTTGGTCCAAGGGCCAAGCAATCCTTGTAGTAAAGACTCCTTTTTTCCCATACATAGTCCATGCCCTTTTTCTTATCCTTCTCATCAATATCCTCAAAAGCACCAACGTTGTCCTTATCCAAACGAGATATAAAGCGAAATTCTTTCATCCTATTGGGCATCCTATAAGTGATACTATCGGTGTTACTTGCAAATCGAATCGTGCCTTCTACCTCATCATATTCTAACTTAGACTCCTCAACAAATGGTTTGCCAAACACAACATTGGATAATCGACAATCAATAACATTAGCAAGATCCTCCACAATCATAAAGTCGGTGACAAAAGTGAAATTACCGACAAAGACACGTAAACCTTTAACTCTCCCGACAAAGTTACAAACTCCACCGGGGTACTTGGGGTCCCTTCTAGGTTCAAGTCTTGTGTTCACTATATCATTATAAACCGTTGAGGACATAATGTTGATTGGAGATTTAAAGTCAATGTAAGCATTGCTAATGTGCCTATATCCAATCATACATGGTATCTTAGCATTCTTAGGATCGCCTCTCTTGATCTTAGGTTCAATTATGGTGAAAGGAGATCGCGGGTTATCAATAAGATTATTATAATATGCAATCTCCTCCTTAGTGGGGTATAGATTAAAGTAGTCGTTAAGCTTCGGATCCATTGCTTCTTCTTCTAGTCTCTCAACAATATTCACAAAGTCATTAGGCCCTAGGTCCTTATTTGAATACAAGGCGGTTGCTAGGTCACTAAATGTATGTTCGAGTTCAATCTTAACCAACCTATTAAGCTCTCTAAGCTCTCTAATCTCACTCTCAATCTGTTCACGTAACACAGCCACTTCTTCAGGGGAAAGGGGTGGATTCGCGTTTTCCATAATGGTCAACGGAATAGTCAATGGGGTTAATTTACTAACAAAGGCACAAAGAAATGAGATAGACTAAAGAAGACCTAAAAATAAAAATAAAAATAAAAATCTTATTAGAAAGGAATCTAGCAAGTAGACCTAATAAAAAGAAATCCTAACCTAGACAATAACTATTCCCCGGCAGGGGCGCCAAAAACTTGATGCGTGGGAATCGCACCTTGCTTTACCTCTCGAGGGATCTCGAGAAGCTTACAACCCCCACCAAGCAGTGTACCTGATCGTTGTAGTATAGTATAGTGACAAGTACCGGGGGATTGATCGTTCAGCTTAGGAATAGTGTCGCTAGGATTAGAAAACCTAATTAATAGTTCTAGAGGTGAGGGATGATTATTTTTGTATTTTTATATTTTTATGAAAGCAAGTAAAATCTCGGGTTTTGGAGGAGTGGGCGGAATTAGTTGCTATTCAACTAACCCAAAGCTATTAAAATAATGAAAATGAAATTAAACTAAATTATACTAAGGTTGTGAGCAGTGGTTGGAGAAATTGTGTTTACTTAGACTTCACTACTCCCTAGATATCTTTTACATGTTAATTACTTGTTACACTTGTATGAATGACGGATTGTATTCCTTAATACCATTCGTGAGGTGGCATACATAACTCTCCAACTCTATGAGCTCTTATCTCCTCCTACACCATGACCCAACACAACTATAGGGATTGTAAACAGTGGCTCATGCATTAAATACAACCAATAAAGACCTAGTACGCCTCGGTTCATGTTTCTTAAGACGTTCAAGCATGTTACCATTTGGAGATCTGCCAGTTTTCTTAAGCCTAACATATAAATCATTCATTCAAAACAAGAATAGACAAGTAATCAACACATAATCAACATCTAGGTTTCATTAGATCTAAGCAAACACAAAAGAGATCTAGCCTAGCATAATGGAATTGAGACAAGAACAAGATATAAACAACCAACACATAGACATATTGATTGAATTGAAAGTACACTTATCTCAATTACAATGCAAGGTCTCAAGGGTTTGGAACCCTTGAAAAACCTGTAAAAGAGGCACCAAAATCGTCTTTAGGGTTTCACCAAAACTTCTCCCTTTTTATGAAAAAACTAGAAAACTATATATAGGAAAAACAGGCTGACGACGTCAAGAGTTACTTGTGACGCCGTCACCTCGCCGCCATATACTTCCTCGGACGGCCTTGATCCACTTATGACGGCCTATGTGACGCCGTCACCACCCACGGTATATTATTTTTGCCACTTTGACGCCGTCACGAATCCTTCTGACGCCGTCACCACCTTCGGTGTTTAATTCCTCATGTCTGACGCCGTCAAGATGGTGGTCTTGACGCCGTCACCTTGTATTTTCAGCATGGAAATTTGGTACTTAGCCGTTTTCTTCACTTTTATGCTCCAAAAACGTCCAAAATAGCTTCTTTTCCAGAATTCACTCTCCAAACACCTAAAATCACAAAAGGAACGATTTAGGGCAATATTTGATCAAATAAAGTCGGATTCGGGCTTAAATGACCCCCTAAAAACGGATCATTTTTCACCTCATCAGCTACCAAGTCTTGCAACGTTGTGTTGGAAACTTGTAACTTTAGACGACCTTGTGAGCTTCTTTGCTACAAAAGGAAACTTCACATTTACAATGTTAAGATGTTAGAAAGAAAGATGAGTGTGTGTGTAAAAATGATCTCAAGAGGTTAGCCAAAAATCAAGTTATGGCTTGGTATTTATAGCACAACAAACTGTGTGCTCGGCGGATCAGGCGGAACCCTCAAATGGGTTCCGCCCGTGTACCCCCAGGGTACCGCCGGGTCTGCAGTACGATTTTGCAATTACTCTTCAAACCAAACAAGGTCTTGTCTCATAACTTCTATCAACCAAACAATGTCACATCACTTAAAGTAAGTCAAACATGATACTTGTAAGCAACATGAAAGCAAGTCAAACACATAACTTGCCATAAATACATAATGACAAAACTTGCCATAAATGTGATGTGACTATTTCTAATTTAAGAAATAAACTTGTGTTATGTTTTATGAAATGTAAAATGTAGCAAAAGTCTTGTTTATGCAAGTCTTAAAAACTAAGAATATGTTTTACTTAAAACTAAAGTTTACATTTTGTCGTTAACAAAACATAGCGAAGATCTTAAAATATAAATAACGTTTTTAGGCGATATTTGTATTAACAATCTCCCCCTTTTTGTTGATGACAAAACATAAACTTTGTTTTTAAGTTACACACAAAATCTTGGTTTTTAAGACTTAAAAAAAAATTATATTAACCTTGTTTTACTTAAGAGATGAAAAGCACATCAAGTATTGAAGGTTTAATATATTTCTCCCCCTTTTTGTCGAAACAAAAAGTAGAGTAGCGAAGCGGAATAATCGCCATGCTCCCCCTCGGTCGATACTCCCCCTAAATGGAGTACCAATATGGGAAACATGGATTTTGAGACCTACAAAAAATGGTTAGTTGGTGATATATATAGTTAAGCTTGTAGTTACCACACACAATGCAACCACAAAGACAACACAACATTGATCAACCAACAATGCACAAAAGGAAGTAGAAAGAAATTTCATTCCAAGTAAAATTTTGACTTATAAAAGTCAAAAGACAAGAAATGCTAACTATTCTTCTACTTACTAACCAAAAACTAAAAAAAAAATAACCAAGAAAAAAAAAATCCTACATTCCTAAGTTGGGGCAAACGGCCTCCAAGGGTTGTTTAGGATTTGTTGGGGTGGGAAAGTGCATCCAAACGTTCAATGACATGTTGGAATGCAAACCGTGTTTCATTTTGGAATTGGTGAAGCAAGGTTTTTATGCTTTCACCCATTTGCTCACAATTTGAGCAAATATGGGGATGGTTGGGTGAAAATGGGTTGTTTTTGGTTTCTTGGGTGGAGGATGGATTTGGTATTGATTCAAGCAAGGTGGTTTGAAATTCCATTGCTTGATGAAGTTGGTTGTCAACCATGCTTTGTATTTCCTCATAAGAAGGAAAGAAAGACTCATAGGTATGGGCTTGAGAAGGAGGTGGAGTTGGGTGATCATGGTGTTCAAAATTTGGTTCTCCATAGAGAGGACCATGGATTTCACGGTAGATTGGGTGAAATAACAACGGTTTGGGTGGTTGGTACACTTGTTGTGGTGGTTGGTTAAGTTCAAGATCATCATCAAGATCAAGAATTGACCTTGGTGATTGGTTTGCAAACGGTGGTGGTTGGGTATGTCTTGGTGGAAGATCATTTAAATCTTGGACATACGGGTGTGGTGATGTTGGAGGAGACCCAAAAAGTTCCATAGGTTCAATTTTTGGTAATGGTGATGGTGATGAAGTCTTTGATGGTTGAGTTGGAGCACTTGGTGGAGTTGGGTCAATAGGTGATTTAGTAGGTGGTGGAGTGTGCTCATTTGGTTGTTTGGGTGATGGAGATGGAGAGGCAAGATTCAAAAAGTGTTCATTTTTTATGGGTGAGGTGAATTCATCCGAAGATGAGGAGCTAATGTTGATGGATTGGTTTGACCATAGTGGTTTGACACTTATCCGGGCGGTTCTACGGATGGGTCATGATGGTTGAGAGGTGTTTGTTGACTTGGTCATTGTTTAAAATGGTTTAAAGTTTCAGAATTTTTGATGAAGAAGGTGTGGTTTGAGAGTGTTTAGGATGGTTTAATTTATAGTGATGAAGATTTGTGAGAAGGAGTGTTTGGATTTGATGTTAGTCCATACAAAAATGGTGGTTCCTAATGATTTGGAAAACTTAATTGTGGGTTGTCATGTCATGGAAGTCAATCCAATGAAAATGGTGAAGTGAGAAGACAAGTTTTTGCACTAAATGCATAGTGGTTTTGGTGGATTTTGGTTGTATAAATCTCAGGGATTTCAAGGATCCCTTAGAAGGGTTCCTTCCTTTATGTTTGAGGGGTCCTTGAGGTTGTTATGGTTAAATTTGAATTTTGGCGGGAATTGGTTTTGGTTAAGTTCATGGAAGAAGGAGTATCCTATTATGCTAAACACATTGCAAGTAATGGGTTTCTACCTAAAAGGATTGGATTTTGTTGTTTCAATGTTGAATTGGCGAAAAAGAAAATAAAAATTCTGCAGGCAACTGGCGGCACCCTGGAAATACACAGGCGGAACCCAAAGTAGGGTGCCGTCTGGTCCGTTGGGCCAAACCTGGGTTACCCAGATTTTGCACTGGCGGAACCCAAATTTGGGATCCGCCGGATCCGCCAAGCCTGAAAAACTTCACAGTCCGCGTTTTTGACCCACGAAACGATTTTCAAAATTTTCGAAAACTCCTAAATCCAAAAATATAATTCATATCTGGTTAGGAAATGCAAAAATTAGACATGTAAACACTCATATCATAAGACTTTGACCGGGGGCTAGCGAAATTCACTAAACTTAGTGAAAATTTGATAATTCAAGAAAATTTGACAACTTGCCAAAAGTTGTCTTCCTGCAACATTGTTAGTTAAAACATGTTCCATAGTGTATCAAACATTGTACTAACACACAAATACATCACAAAGATTGTTTAAACTACCAAATTGTTCCAATAGCACCTTGTGCCAAACACTCCTAACACACCCGCACTCATTGACGGTCCATCTTCTTCTTCATCTTCCCGATGAATCTCCCGATGTTTTTGAACATCCCTTTTGTTTGCTTGAACTCCTCCGACTCATTTGGAATATCCGGAAGTTGGGAAAGGTATTCTAGAGGTGGGAGCCTAGAGTTTGGCAAATTGTCATCTTCACTCATTGAGGAAGAAGAGGAGGAGGTAGGGGGATGAGGACGTTTTCCTTGGGCTCTATACATTCTCTTATCACTTAGAGGGACAAATGTATGTGGAATGAGAGAGTAGTCAAGTTGAAGACGGTTAGGAGTTGGAGGAATGGGTGCAATGAACCTAAAGAGACGGGTCAAGAACATTCCATATGGCATAGCCGTTGTGCCATGCACGGGAATGTCGGCCATTCTCTTGGCCATGTAGTAAGCAAGATTGAAAGGTTGCCTAGTGGACAAAGAGTAGAGCATGTAGCATAGGCAAAGGTTGATATGGTCTCGGTTTCCTATGGTGCTTATAACATTGGCTCTAAGGACTTCCTCCCATTTCTTGAATTGGGGCAAGAGTTCATTAAGTTCCATTCCATATGGATCTTTATCAACCTCATTACCCGTTCGGGTTCTCCTAGTAGTGGTTGTCCTAACAAAGAGGTGGTTACGGAGTACATCTTTTGACACAAGTGGGGTATCATAAGGATGGAAACGGTCATCTAGGGTGTCAAGGGTTGAGAGGGAGTGCAAATCGGAGTAGATACAAGTACCTTGGTTTGGAATTCCTAGGATTTGAGCAAACTCCTCAAGAGTGAAGGAGTATTGATTGCCACTAACCCTAAAGTTGACGGATAAATAATCATAATCACCCGTGGATAAAGTGACGGATGCATAGAACTCAAGAATGAATCTAGGACAAATAGGCTCGTCTAAAGTCAAAAGACACTCAAAGTTGATTGTGGCAAATTCGGCATAAAGGTTTGTGCCTTCTAGGAAAGACGGGTCAATGGTTCTACCCTCATGGACATAGCGTTTTTCTAGGGCTTTGAAAATGTTGACTTGGTTTGGGGTAAGGCCTTTGGTTTTGTGGTGTTTTGGGAGGTACTTAATTGTGTCCTTATGGTCGTAATGGGTTAGAGGAGGCATGATGATACCTAGAACAACAAAAATTTCACATTTTAGTTTAAGTAAACTACTATTTTAATGTGGATGTTCTAGTGTGTGCCTATATGAAAACAATGTGGAGGTGCGGTTATCTTGACTCATTTTGATGCATCAAAAATGTTTTATAATGCAAGTTTTGTTATAAAAGCAAAAGATAACCCAAACACTCCTAGGTCAATGTAGCTTCGTTTGAATGTACCCGAAAATACATATTGGTTATGTATTCCCTTTAGCATTCAAGAGACATTATGCAAGTGATGTTTTGAACATAACGTTTTGATTTTGTATTCTTAATGTGAGACAAAAAAGTATTTGTCCTACTTGTGAGAAATTTTTGCAAGAATTTGACATGGGGTGGTTTAGCAAACATGTTTACACTAAGTAAGAATGCAATTCCTAACTATGGGGAACATGATTAGTTTTGTTAAACACCTAATTTTATGCATGAATTTTACAAGTATAATGCATAACCCCAAGTTTTTGTTTTTGTGCAAAAATAGAATTCCTAGACTCAGATCAGGATTGTAATCAAGTTTAGAATACTTACAATGATGATGGATTAGTAATGTGATTGGATTGAAGACCAGAATTTCGTGGGTATGGATGAGAGAAATGGTGAATAGTAACAGTTTTGGAAGTGGTGGTGTGAAATAATGGGTGTTTGGTTTAATATAAACTAATGGATTGATTCTGCAGGTCGACGGACACGGCGGATCCCAAATTTGGGTTCCGTCCGTTATGGCTCAGGGTTCCGCCGACCCTGCTGAGAAAAATTGTTATGGATTTGTTTTGATTTTTGTGATTTTTGTCTAATGTCCAGAACTACAATGTAGGTTCCATGAGTCCTAAGCCTAGCCTAAGAAGGTTAAAAGGTTCACGTTTAAGAGGTTTGGTGAGAATGTCGGCTATGTTGTCTTCGGAAGAAACTTTCTCAATTGAGATATTTCATTTTTGAACGTTGTCGCGAAGGAAATGATGACGGATTTCAATATGTTTGGTACGAGCATGTTGAACCAGGTTTTTGCTGAGATCAATGGCACCTTTGTTGTCACAAAGAATTGTGATGTCGTTGAGTTGAATTCCGTAGTCGACAAGAGCTTGCTTCATCCAAAGAGCTTGTTGACATGCCTTTCCGGCCGAAACGTACTCGGCTTCCGTTGTTGAGATAGCAAGAGCCGTTTGCTTCTTCGAGAACCATGAGGTGAGACAATGTCCAACAAAAGTACAAATACCACTTGTGCTTTTTCTATCGACATAGTCACCGGCATGATCCGAGTCGGCATACACTATGGTGTCTATTCCCGTTCCTTTGGGATACCATAAACCTAAATGTGTAGTACCCTTAATATACCTAAATATCCTTTTAACGGCTTCAAGATGGGTAGTTTTAGGATTTTCTTGAAAACGAGCACATAGACAAACACTAAACATAATGTCGGGTCTACTAGCCGTTAGGTAAAGTAGACTACCAATCATACCTCTATACTTAGTGCTATCTACGGATTCACTTTCCTCATCCTTGGTGAGTTTAGTTTCCGTGGACATGGGAGTTTTGATAGGTTTCGAATCTTCTAATCCAAATTTCTTAAGCATGTCCTTAATGTACTTAGATTGGTTAAAGAAGATACCATCTTCTAGTTGTTTAATTTGGAGTCCTAGGAAAAAGTTGAGTTCTCCCATCATACTCATTTCAAACTCGTCATGCATGATTTTTGAGAAATCCACACATAATTCTTGACAAGTTGATCCGAATATAATGTCATCAACATAGATTTGGACTATGATAATATGTGAATCTTTCTTCTTAGTGAAGAGAGTATTATCAACTAAGCCCATGGTGTATTTATGATCAACTAAGAAGGTTTTAAGTCGATCATACCATGCTTTTGGAGCTTGCTTAAGTCCGTAAAGAGCCTTTTTAAGTTTGTAAACATAATTAGGTTTTTCAAAATCGATGAAGCCCGGTGGTTGAGCAACATGCACTTCTTCATTAATGACTCCGTTTAGAAATGCACTTTTGACGTCCATTTGAAAAAGTTTAAAATTATGTGCACACGCATAAGCAAGTAAGATTCTAATTGACTCGAGCCTAGCTACTGAGCAAACGTTTCATCGTAGACGATGCCTTCTTGTTGATTATATCCTTGTGCTACTAGCCTAGCTTTGTTTCTAGACACAATTCCATTTTCATCCATTTTATTACGAAAGACCCATTTCGTTCCAATTATTGTTTGACTCGTTGGTTGAGGAACTAATGTCCATACATCATTCCTAACAAATTGGTTTAATTCTTCTTGCATTGCAATTACCCAAGACTCATCTTTAATGGCTTCGTTAATGTTTTTCGGTTCAATGGTTGACACGAAACAAAAGTAGTTGCTTTCATTTTGGACTTTTGATCTTAGTGTTCTTTCGTTAATGTTGCCTATGACACTATCTAATGGATGACTTTTAGATTCTTTGACATTAGCAAGTTCTTTGTTTAATAGTGCATCTTCCTTGTCATTATCTAAGATTTCTTGACTTTCAATTGCTTGGCTTTCAACTAAGTCATCATCTATCAAAGGTGATGTCTTAGAGGGAGGTGGACTTTCGTCAAATGTTACGTTCAACGATTCCTCGACTCTTAAGGTTTCTTTGTTTAAGACAATGTAAGCTTTACTATTTTGTGAATATCCAAGGAATACACCTTCATAAGACTTTGAGTCAAATTTGGTGAGATAATCCTTGGTGTTAAGAATGAAGCATTTACTCCCAAACACTCTAAAGTATCCTAATGTAGGCTTTTTACCTTTATAAAGTTCATAAGGTGTTTTATTCAAAAATCGTCTAATTAGGACTCGATTTAAAATGTACGTTGATGTGTCAACGACATTACACCAAAACTTTTGTGGAATAGTTTGTTCATTAAGCATTGTTCTACTCATCTCTTGTAATGTCCGATTTTTACGTTCTACTACACCATTAGATTGAGGAGTACGTGGAGCCGAAAAGTTATGAGTAATTCCATTATTATCACAAAATTTTCCAAATTGAAATTCATTATCAAATTCACGACCGTGATCCGTTCTAATAGACACAATATTAGATCCTACTTGATTTTGAATTTTCTTACTTAGAATCTCAAATTTATCAAAAGCTTCATTTTTACTTTTCAAAAACATAGTCCAAGTATAACGTGAGTAATCATCAACTATGACCAAAGTATAGAAGTTGCCTCCATAACTTTGTATAGCGGATGGACCAAATAAATCCATATGTAAAAGTTCTAGACACCTAGACGTAGACACCAAGTTTTTAGCCTTATGGCTACTATGGACTTGTTTACCGACTTTGCAAGCATCACAAAAGTGTTGGTCATATTTCAACTTGGGTAGGTTTCGAACTAAGTCTTTGGAGGAGAGGTTTTGGATAAGTCTCATGTTAGCATGTCCTAAACGTCTATGCCATAAAGTTGAAGATTCATCTAATGAGGTAAGACAAAGTTTGTCTCTAGATGTAGAATCCAACTTCATGACGTATACGTTGTTCTTAAGGACACCTTTGGCTATGGTTATACCATCTTTAAGTATTTTACTACCGTTCTCACTAAAAAGAACATTATACTTATTACGACAAAGTTGACTAATACTAAGGAGATTAAATCCTAAGTTATCAACATGAGCAACATCATCTATAGAAAGGGAGTCATGAGAGATTGTACCTTTTCCGATGATTTTGCTCCTAGCATTTCTACCAAACGTAACATTACCTCCATCACATTTGTGATATGTTGAGAAGAGGCTTTTATTGCCCGTCATGTGCCTTGAACAACCGCTATCCTTGATCCATTCATCCGGATCCAAACAAACTTTGAGGCACACCTATTTTATGAAAAACACTCAAACATTTGCTCCCCAATTTCTCATGGGTCCATTTTGGTTAAGCATACCATTAATTTGTCCCAAATATGAAAATAGAGCATAAGGGTTCCATGGCATGTAATTTGAGGCTTGGTAATGTCCAGGAGTGTTTTGGTTCCAAACATGTTGGTAGTTTGGTCGAGCATTGAAGTTGCTCTTTGGAAAGGGGCATTTGGGAATTGGAGTCTTAGGTCTTGGTTGAGTAGTCTTAGCTCTAAATTCATTTTTACTAAGTCCTACTCCAGTTTTAAAGGCAGGTTTGGTTCCATTTTTATATGTAACTTTAACAAATTTAGAACGATCCGATGTGGATGGAGTAACTGCTGCAGCAGTCCTGGCGGAACCCTCGGGGCCAACGGGCGGAACCCTAATCTGGGTTCCGTCTGGTCCGCGGGCTGCTGTAGCATTTTTGTTTGTTTGATGTGTGTTCTTTTCTTGTTTCGTTTGTTCCTTAACAGTTTCTACTTTCCTGAAACCTAGACCTGTTTTATCAAACGGTGACTTTTGAAGTTTCATTATTTCATCCGCACATGAAATGCTCTTATCGAACTTTTTGAACTTTGTGGTTTGTTTGATTAGATCATTTTGAGTAATTTTAAGTTTTTCAACTTCAAGTTTAAGTTCTTCACATGATTTGCATGCGGTGTCAATACCTTTACTCTTTTCTAATCTCTTAGCTTTTTCTTTTAATTCATAAACTTCATTTTCTAAAAACTCCTTTTTAGTTTTCAAAAATTTGTTTTTGTTTATGATTTTTAAGCTTAGTTCACAAAGTTTGTTATATTCATTTTGTAAAGTATCATCATCTATAGAGGAGTAAGATGAGTCGGAGAGTACCTCATTTGAGTTGTGAGCCATGAGAGCAATATCATCATTCTTTGGCTCATCATCATCTCCTTCATAGTCACTCCAAGCACCGCCCACAAAAGCTTGTTGAGGTTTGCTCTTGGGTGGTTTTGGACATTCTCCTATAAGATGACTTGTGTCTCCACACCGATAACATTTTCTTTCAACTTTTCCTTTTCGATCGTCACGATCTTTCCGGAAGTTTTTCTTGTCATCTTTGGGTTGCCTAACAAACTTCCCTCGCCTACGAAAGAACTTCTTGAAGTCTCTCACGGCCATAGCATATTCCTCATCATCACTATCCGAAGTAGATTCTTCATCATCACTTGATTGGACTCTAGCTTTCAAGGCAATGGACTTAACTTTTTCTTTCTTGCCTCTAACTAGTTCCGAATCTTTTTCCATTACCATTTCATGAACTTTGAGGTTTCCAATAAGCTCATCAAGTGACATGCTTGAAAGATCTTTGGATTCTTCAATTGCCGTCACTTTTGCTCTCCACTTCGGATGGAGTGCTCTAAGAAATTTCCTGACAAAGTTCTTACTACAAAAAGATTCATCAAGTGCTTTAAGTGAAGTAATAATAGTGTTAAACCTAGCAAAAGCATTATCAATAATCTCATCTTCGGTAATAACAAATTGTTCATATTGTTGAACAAGAAAATCAATTTTGTTATCTTTAACTTGTGAATTTCCTTGATGAGTGACAATTAAAGATTGCCAAATATCTTTGGCGGTTTTACACAAAAAGACTCTTTCATATTCTTTCTTAGGCAAAGCGTTGTAAAGCATCATTTTAGCTTCATTATTTTTACCTATTAATTTCTTTTGATCATCATCTTTAATGTTAGTAACTACGTTATCACCATCAACAATTATATACCATAAATCTATATCTTTAGATTTCACGTAAGTTTCAAAACGGTTTTTCCAATAGATAAAACCATTTGCTTCAAAGAGTGGTGGTCTTTGCATAGATTGCCCTTCTTTGTAATTTTCAAAATCCATGGATCGTTTCAAGTTTTAAAACACAATATATTTTAAAAGCTTGAGTAACGTAGCTCTTGATGCCAATTGTGGAAAACTAGAAGGGGGGTTGAATAGTTTTAGCGTTTTAAAATTTTGTTAACTTGTTTAGTTAGCTTTGAAACTTTCCGTTTGATCAAAGATATATGCACAAACACAATATATATAACATGCAAGTAAAGGAAAGAAACGATCAAACCACAACACGAGTATTTATCGTGGTTCGGCTACAAGGACTCTTTTTCCTTGCCCTACGTCCACGCCCCGAGTATCCAACTCGAGAGTTTCTTTCACTAGTCAACAAGCTCCTTTCACCGGCGGAGAAAACCTTACACGTCGCTTATACTTTTACCGACACAAAGCTAAATGTCGAGTTCTTTTACAAGGGCACAACCACTCCCAACACTCTTTGTATTTTGAGGACTAAAATACTAACCACTCACTTCAGAATATACACAAACAAATGACGCGTAAACAACACGAGAACACCCATTTCCATCTTCGATTTGATCTTATGGAGCATATTCACGCTCAACAATTACCATACCTCCAGGTGGATGATTCCGACGATGAAGTTTAGTTTTTTTAGTATTATGAAATTTAGTATTTTAATAGTATGTAATGTTATTTTATGTTTTTTTAGGAATATTATGTAATGTTTTATGAAATTTAATGGAATTTTAGTTTTATTTTTATTTTAAAGGAATTAAAAAAAAAGAAAAAAAAAATGAAGTGAGGGATGGTGGTGTGGTGCCACAAGTGATGCCTACAAAAAAAAGGGTGAGGGATGGGAAAAATGGGTGAATGATGTGGCACAAGGGGATTGGTTGGGAGTGAGGGATGGTAGTGTGGTGCCACAAGTGTTGCCAACCCCCTTAGTGTAGTTACATTATTAGGACAACTTGATATTCATTTAGTTTTTTTTTTTTTTTTTTTTTTTTTTTTTTTTTTTTAAACAAAACACAACATGTGATAACTATTACATGGAAATGAAATTATTCCTTTTACAAACCTAGCTACTACTTGGATGCCTTTTTAGTTCTCACCAAGAGACACATGTCTTTTTTGAGTATATATAGTAGTCATATAATTTTTTTAGTCCTTGTTAAACGGATTTTGATGATGAAGACGAATAATTATTGCAAAATATAAACACTATTAATATCCATTGAGGAAGGGCAAAATGCATGAAAAAGGCACCCAAGTTACTATTAATCTATATCTATACTACTTATAATAGATGAATGAATCTCTCTCCAAAAAATTCCAATATACAAAAATTGATGCATGGTTTACAACCCTTTAATGCACACAATTTTCATAATTACAACCACCAAAGCATGGTTGATTCAATCAGTTATATATATATATATTAAGTTCTGAGGAAATCCGCAAGAAATACGGATTACACGAGTCGTATCCCGTGAAGGAGTGAATGGAATCGTTGAAATTCGATTCGTGAAATCGTATCGTGAAAAGTGGAAAAGTGAAAATCGTGATTGAGAAATTCAAATTATGATTGATGCGTGGGAATTGCACCAGGATTTACCTCTCGAGGGATCTCGAGAAGCTTACAACTCCCACCAGACAGTGTACCTGATCGTTGTAGTATAGTATAGTGACAAGTACCGGGGGATTGATCGTTCAACTTGGGAATAGTGTCGCTAGGATTAGAAAACCTAAAGACTAGGTCTAGAGATGAGGGATGATTCTTTTTGTGTTTTTTATGTTTTTATAAAAGCAATTAAAAATCTTGGTTTTGAAGGAGTTGGGCGGAATTAGTTGCTAATCAACTAACCCAATTACTAAGATGCAATCAAAATAAAATACTAAAAATGAAAATAAACTAAATTAAGATAGAGGTGTGAGCAATATATGGGAGAATTGTGTTTACTTAGATTTCACTACTCCCTAGATATCTTTTACAGGTTAATTACTTGTTACAGTTGCGTGGATGACGGATTGTATTCCTTAATACCATTCATGGGGTGGCGTACTTACTTCCCCAATCCTATAAGCTCCTACTTCACTCCTATGTCGAGCCGGCTAAGAAGCTCCTAACATGGGATCACTAGAATTCGCTCATGCATTAAATACAATCATAAAAACCTAGTACACATCGGTTCATGTTTCTTAAGACGTTCAAGCAAGTTACACAATGGAGATCTGTCAGTTTTCTTAAGCCTAACATTGAAATCATTCATCCATTACAACTATAAACAAGCAATCAACCTATAATCAACATCTAGGTTTCATTACATCTAAGCAAAAACATGAAAGATCTAGCCTAGCATGTTGAAATCAAGACAAGCATAAGATATATTCAAAAAACACATAGACATATTGAATGAATTGGAAGAGGACTTATCTTAATTTAACATGAAAGGTTTCAAGGGGTGAAAACCCTTGAAAATACTGTTACAAACGACCTAGGGTTTATTAGGTTCGACCCTAGTATTCTCCACACAAGTTCCTCTTTAATGAATGAAAAATAGAAAAGTATATATAGATTTTGTGAGGTGACGGCGTCAAGAGTAAATTTCTGACGCCGTCATCTCGCCGCCAATAAACTACTCGGACTGCCTAGATCTAGGTTTAAAGCCGTCACGTGTAGTCCATCTTCAGGCCGTCACCATTTTAACTCTTGACGCCCTTCTCTTGACGCCTTCAGGTTTTCACTGGCTCGTCATGGATTTTACTCCTGACGCCGTCAGGATTTCCTTCTTAACGCCGTCAGGTACTGTTCTCAGCATGGAAAATTAAGTCTTTGCCATTTTTTTCACTTTTATGCTCCAAAAACGTCCAAAATGCTTCATTTTCCAGAATTCACTCCCAAAGTACCTAAAATCACAAAAGGAACAATTTAGGGCAATATTTGATCAAATAAATTCCAATTCCGGCTTAAATGACCCCCTAAAAACGGTTCATTTTTCGCCTCATCATATACCCTTACACTTGAGATTTGCTTGTCCTCAAGCAAATGCGCTTTTATTCTAATCAAAATACAAGTTAGGGGTCATTTAACACTAATATAAAAGTAATTACAACAAATAATCGTTCCACTAAAAACCAAAGACAAGCACGGAGGTCATACACTAGCACCTCACAAATAGTGTTTAGATACTCACATCTCTCGGGTGTAATAAAGTAATAGCACAATATGGAAATGGAAAACATCTCTCACTACCTGTCATAGCAAAATAGATTACCATAGGCTTGGGAAAGGATCAAACCACCACCACATGGCGTAAGCACCTAGGATAAACTATCAAAGAGGTCTTTTACAGGGTTGTAACGTTAGGTGTAGGGATATGGAATACACGGTTTTGTTGGATATAGGCAGTCTTTACTGGTGGCGAGTTAATCATCTTGGTCAATTACATGTACAATGTGGCGTTGTTAAGCCAAGACTAGACTCGGCTTAAGCTAATAAATAAAAAATAACAAAAACATAAAATAAACATAGAATGGAAACGGGATGGTAGTCCGTATGTTTTTCTCTTTTTTTTTTTTTTTTTTTTTTTTTTATTTTTCTTGGTTTTTTTTTTTTTTTTTTTTTTTTTTTTTTTTTTTTTGCATACACTTTTACCCTACCATCCAAAATAATACATCATAGGGAATGAAAATTCCCCTTACACTTGAATTTTTACATACTTTACAATAAACTAATCTAATGACTCGAGTCAAGATAATCAAAACACTTGGAGTACTTTTAAGATTAACGCACATATGGGGGTAATAAATGATGTTCTTCCCCATTACTCCATAACATTAGTACTTTACCCATGAGTCCCAATCGTCCCAAAACAATATGTACAAGGATATTACTCGACTTAGCAACCATGTAATCAATTAGATAATTAACTAAAGGTTTAAACATATAACAATAATGCACTAAAAATGAGTGCATACACGGAAGGCTAAGGCGATTTGGGTGTACATTTAAGTGGGGTGTAACAAATTCTTCCTTTAAGTAAGATGCTTAAAGTTAGAAACGAAAGGCTAGGCTCGGAGGGGTGTACTAGGGGTTTCGTGTACAAAAAATGAGTACAACGCTAAGGGTGTGGGAAAAATTAGTTGACTTAACTAGCCAAGTAATATGACTTAAATGGTCAAGTAATTATGATACGGGTTTAACACAAGGGTGATCCTAATGCCTCTTATCATGTAGTAAATCCTACTACACGAATGTAGTCTCACTAGCGGTCTCGGGATGCATCACTAACGCAAGTTCTAGAATCTAAATGCTACCGGTACACTCATAAGCACTAATAGTAAATGATTTTCCTATCAAATCTAAAGGCGTCACAAATTTGGGTGGAAAATTTTTCTGAATGGTACGGTTTTGTGCTAGTCATACAATCTCCTATCCATGAGACGCTTGCTATGGCTAAAGTTACACTCCTAAATGTTGTAAAAAATTTTAAATGTGGCGCTAAAATTACACTAACAAGTATTTCTCATAGTTTAATTACACATCTACTATCAAACAAACAAACTCAAGCGAAAGTGTATTTGTAAGGTATCATCATTTTACCCTCCCCTTACACTTAGGATGAACATTGTCCCCGATGTTCAAGTAAAGAATGTAAAAGTGAAATAAGTAAAAAGAATGAAATCAAATACTCCCCTGATTCGCTCGGTATGGATAATAAGGTGGCCAGGTTAGATCTTCCTCAAAGAAAATGAACAATCAAAGCTTCCCTTCCAGAATATAAATCATCTTCTTGTCATACATAACTTGTTAAACCTGAGAAAACAGACAAGGCAACCTCGCGTAAAATCGGCGGCAATCTATATATGCTAACAAATCCTAGAAAGCAAATTAAGGTATAATGCTTGTGGAATGATGTTTGCAGATCTCCCGGAGATTATAAAACTAAAGATTCAACAAAAACTTTAAGACTCTGTTAGAAAAACAAAACTGGTAAAATTTCCAGAATTTTACACGTGACGCCGTCAGGAAATTCTTCCTGACGCCGTCAGAAGTGACCTGCAGAAATTCTTATGTCAAGTTTCCGGAAAATTTCTGGAAAAACTTCGTCCTACTTCCTGAAAAATCCTGCAAAACATCATTATGACTCGATACAAGCATTTGACTCTAACACATACGAATATACATGTTCACTTAATATTGTGGAGAATCATGATCGGTTTTGTTTCTTTAAAAACATATTTGGGGTTTCCCCTTACACTTATCTTTTGCGAAATACCTTTGGATGAAGTTAAGACTAAGCCAAACAACAAAATAAAGTATTTTCACCATTTTAGTTTTGAAACATGATCTACCAACAATAAAAATAAAGCATGCATATGGAAGCAAATAACAAACAAACAAAATGAAAATCACACAAAACATGGGTTGCCTCCCAAGAAGCGCTTTTCTTTATTTACGAGTCTTGTAGCTAGACTCAAGGTCGTAGGTTACTACGTGACCTCATTGTTGGTTTCACTCTCTAGGTCATCTCCTACATCGGTATCGTTTTCATAGTGCAGGTATTTTGGGTCTTCAAACTCAAAGATATCTTTTCGATACTTAGACCCAAGTTTACTAACATCCTTAAAGAACCCACATGATAAATCAGAAGTGTTCTTACATCCTCTCCGAACATCTTCATCACACAAAATAAGTTGGGAACTTAGCCTATCAAGCCCGTCACAATCGATTTCCTTGAGATCTTTTCTCTTGTATGGTGTTTTGTATGAAACCCTCCTAATTCCATCAGCGAAGGTCATGATTCCTTTCCGGTAATCAACAATTAAATTAGTGATTTCGCAAAAGGGTGCTCCGAGAACAACTTGTGACAACCTTGGGTCAACATAGTCTTCGATGTTGTCTACGATTGTAAATTCCATAGTGAATGCCATATTTCCTATGAATACCTGGATTTCATGATCTCTACCAACCACATTCTCTCCCTTATAAATCATTCCCCATCTACAAATATTGTTATAGTGAAATAGGGACATAAAATTCTTAGGTAGGAATACGTTAATGTAGACGTTATCGAAATACTTATGACCGATCATGCAGGGGATTTTGAGATTATTTGGATCACGTCGCCTTATCCTCCCCGGTCCTCCATCCCTTGATCCGTATAGATTCCCTTCTAGAGATGGGCAGTACTCGTACACCTTCTCATTACCCCTACGAAAGATTACCTTCTTGATGCCATTGGTGAATAATGCACTACCATCATTCTCATCAAGGATTACTCCTGAATCATTGACAAATGGTTTCCCGAGAACAAGGTTGGTTGACTTTAGATTAGTGATAGGGTCTATGTTATCGACCACGGTGAGGTCGGTGTTATAGACGAATTCCCCAATCATAACTAATAAATATTTTATTACCCCGTCGTTGTCGACTCTATCATGCACCGTGCGTTCAGGGAAGGCTTCATGGTAAAGGGAAAGGGGGATTATGTTGACAGGGAGGCTAGGGTCTATATGAGCATTCGTAAGGAGCCTTTTCCTAAGAGTGCAGGAAATCTTGAAAACTTTAGGGTTGCTTCCCTCAGTCCTATCACTACTCCTATTAGCCACTCCCACCAAATCTTTCTCGGGTTCTTCTATAATGGATTTACCCGAGATTTCTGGATTTCTCGTATACTCTTTCGACCTCTCTTTTACTTCATCCAGTTTGCTAGATTCTTGAGTGATGGAATCCTCGAATGAGTTGGCAAGGCCCTTGGTCAATTTGTGGTCTAATCTTGAGGTCTCATCCTTAGCTTTATGATCTATGCGTCCAGCCGGTTGTTGGCTCTGGTTAGGTGATACTGTGGTGATGGTATTTACAAAATGAATTGGTCCTAGGGGGTTGACAGGATCTTTTACCTTTGGTGATAGATGTTTAAATAGCTTACTAGGACTTTTTATTTTCAGAGGAGAAATTGGCTGATTCATGACGGTAACAGATTTGACCTCTTCAGCTTGAATCGGTTTATTAATAGCGTGCTCTTTAATAGAAGTTAACAGATTACAAATCTTGTTATTCATATCGGCTTGCTGTTGTCTAAACTTGGCCTCGAGCATAGAGAGCTGCAATTCTTGAGATAGAATGAACTTTCGCAAGGTACCTTCACAGCTTTGCCTAGGAGTGCTTTGTGGTGGAAAATGCTCGGACCATTCGAGTAGGGAGGAGTCATTGAAGGATACGCTCCGCATTTGGTACCCTCTGAAATTAGGTTTATCCTTCCATGCCTCATAGGCCTCGTCAAAGTTTCGAGGACCTCGACCAACGTGTGACGATGTGAATTCGTTATAAGCGCATTTTGGAAGCTCCATGCAGTTATGAGTTTCGTGAGAGCCATCACATAATTTACATGAAGAAGCGATTTTGTTCACTTGGCTCGAATGCTTAGGAGCTTCATAAGATTTCATGAGAAACTTGACTCGACCTTCAAGTTCCATGATCCTACGGTCGGGAGTGCTAGAATTGTTTGAAGGCAAAGATATTTCCTTGACCGTTTTGTTCAAATCACGGGGATCATTCCAACATTCGTTGTCATAGAGAGCAAGATCTTCTATGAGTTCCCATGATTCTTCCGCACTCAGATCACGTAGCTTGCCACCGGCCGATTGGTCAATGGTTCGCCTTGTGGAGAGATCGATATGGTCATAAAAAATTTGGACTTGGAGCCAAAGATCTATGCCATGATGAGGGGCTTTTTGGAGTAAGTCCTTGAAATGAGTCCATGCTTCATATAGAGTTTCAGCTTGACGTTGTTGGAACATCAAGATATCATTTCTAAGCTTGGTAGTTCTCCCCGATGGGAAAAATTGAGCAAGGAAATGAGTGGTGAGATCATCCCATGAGGTGATGGATCCCGCGGGTAAACGCTCAAGCCATTGACTAGCTTGATCACGTAGAGAGAATTGGAATAGGCGTAATCGGGTTGACTCTCTAGTTATAGCATCAAGGTCTATAGAATCTACGATTTTAAGGAAGTCCTTGAGATGTTGATTTGGATCTTCGGAACGAAGTCCATGGAATGCACATCCGCTTTGCACCAACCGGATGGTGTCGGATCGTAAGGGAGACACATTGGCTCCTTGGGTGAGCTCAATGGTGTTTCGATAGCCTTGGTGGCTAGGTCGGGAGTACTCTCCTAGGGTTCGGGGCCTAAGAGGTTGGTTAACTAGTGGTGGGTTTTGTGGGTGGTCTTGTTGTGGTGGGTTGATGGGTTCAAAGATGTTACCATCTTCCATGATGTCTGATGGTAAAGAGTTACGAACAAAAACACGAAGAAATAAGATAGACTAAAGAAAACCTAAAAAAAATAAAAATAAAATCTTACTAGAAAGGAATCTAGCAAGTAGACCTAATAAAAAGAAATCCTAACCTAGACAATAACTATTCCCCAGGCTGCGGCGCCAAAAACTTGATGCGTGGGAATTGCACCAGGCTTTACCTCTCGAGGGATCTCGAGAAGCTTACAACCCCCACCAGGCAGTGTACCGGATCGTTGTAGTATAGTATAGTGACAAGTACCGGGGGATTGATCGTTCAACTTGGGAATAGTGTCGCTAGGGTTAGAAAACCTAAAGACTAGGTCTAGAGATGAGGGATGATTCTTTTTGTGTTTTTTATGTTTTTATAAAGCAATTAAAAATCTTGGTTTTGAAGGAGTTGGGCGGAATTAGTTGCTAATCAACTAACCCAATTACTAAGATGCAATCAAAATAAAATACTAAAAATGAAAATAAACTAAATTAAGATAGAGGTGTGAGCAATATATGGGAGAATTGTGTTTACTTAGATTTCACTACTCCCTAGATATCTTTTACAGGTTAATTACTTGTTACAGTTGCGTGGATGACGGATTGTATTCCTTAATACCATAAATGGGGTGGCGTACTTACTTCCCCAATCCTATAAGCTCCTACTTCACTCCTATGTCGAGCCGGCTAAGAAGCTCCTAACATGGGATCACTAGAATTCGCTCATGCATTAAATACAATCATAAAAACCTAGTACACATCGGTTCATGTTTCTTAAGACGTTCAAGCAAGTTACACAATGGAGATCTGCCAGTTTTCTTAAGCCTAACATTGAAATCATTCATCCATTACAACTATAAACAAGCAATCAACCTATAATCAACATCTAGGTTTCATTACATCTAAGCAAACACATGAAAGATCTAGCCTAGCATGTTGAAATCAAGACAAGCATAAGATATATTCAAACAACACATAGACATATTGAATGAATTGGAAGAGGACTTATCTTAATTGAACATGAAAGGTTTCAAGGGGTGAAAACCCTTGAAAATACTATTACAAACGACCTAGGGTTTATTAGGTTCGACCCTAGTATTCTCCACACAAGTTCCTCTTTAATGAATGAAAAATAGAAAAGTATATATAGATTTTGTGAGGTGACGGCGTCAAGAGTAAATGTCTGACGCCGTCATCTCGCCGCCAATAAACTCCTCGGACTGCCTAGATCTAGGTTTGACGCCGTCACGTGTAGTCCATCTTCAGGCCGTCACCATTTTAACTCTTGACGCCCTTCTCTTGACGCCTTCAGGTTTTCACTGGCTCATCATGGATTTTACTCCTGACGCCGTCAGGATTTCCTTCTTAACGCCGTCAGGTACTGTTCTCAGCATGGAAAATTAAGTCTTTGCCGTTTTCTTCACTTTTATGCTCCAAAAACGTCCAAAATGCTTCATTTTCCAGAATTCACTCCCAAAGTACCTAAAATCACAAAAGGAACGATTTAGGGCAATATTTGATCAAATAAATTCCAATTCCGGCTTAAATGACCCCCTAAAAACGGTTCATTTTTCGCCTCATCAATGATAAAGGTACAAGCTATATATGCACAAATGATTTAAAACTAAAAACGGAAATTCAAACGCGATTTTTAAAACGTAACGTACAAATTAAAACGTAACTTTTATTGAAAAATGATCTTAAAAATGTGAAATAAATTTCTAAAAATCTTAAACTACTTAAAATAATTTTGAGAAAAAGTTTTTTTTTTTTTTTTTTTTTTTTTTTTTTACTTTTTATTTATTTTCTATGAATTTATTTCTAATTTTGGAATATAAAATGTAATTAAAAATAAGAGAAAATGTAAAAATAAATGGGAAAAATACAAATTCAACTTTGAAAAATCTAAAATAACATAAAAGAATTTTCTAAAATATTTTTGGAATTTTTAAGACTTTTTCTGATTTTTATTAGATTTTTGTTTACTTAAAAGTATTTAAAAATGATTTAAAACTAAGAAAAATTGAGAAAAATAGTAAACTAACTCAGAAAAATATGAAAAATTCATAGAAAATCTAAAATATTAAAAGAAACTTGAGGAAAAATTTAAAAAAGAAAATAAGCTGGAAAAGTGCTTATTGAGTGAAAACAGCTTATTGCAAGTGCTTATTTATAAGCACTTGCAACAAAACTAAGTGATACTAAAAACTCAGATGTGATATGCTCAAATAAGCTCAATAAAACTCAGAAATGAACAGAATAAGCTCAGCTTGCAACAAAAGGGCTAATAGGCAGTCCACATTAAGCATACAAATAAACAGTTCTACACAAGAATAAGCCAGAGACTAAAGATCAATGTAATCAACTACTATGCACTTAATGGAACTTAGAATCAACAATTATGCTCAGCTTAAAAATAAAAAATAACACTACTACAGGTATGAAATCACAACAGTAGACTAGTTTCTAAACACCTAATTAGCATACCAGAATAAGCACATCTAATAAGCTCAATTCTAAAATATTATAGGGGCAAAATATACTCTATACTACTGAATTACTAAAAAATGCAAAAGCCCTATCACAAGACATCAATAGCACCCCTAAATGACTCTAAGATCAGCAACCTTTAGAGAAATAAAATTGAAACAGTTGACTATTATAGTGTATATACTAGACTAAATCTGAATGCTACTGAATTAATCTACTCCCATATGAAATACTAAGCTACAATTACACTAGATTAAGCTAACTTGAACTAAATTGCAACTAATACCTCAATCTTACTAACAGATTCCTACAATTCTAACAGTAAGCTTTGTTTGAATCCTACTTTGACTTTTTAATGAACTATCCTACTGAGTTTATGCTATATTTATCCACCACTAACCTTATGTGAACTAAAATGAAGCTATGACAGCAAAAAAATATCAATACAACACAGTAACTAATTCATCCAAACACTCCCTTATTCTATGCTATAACTATGAAACTATGATTCCAACTACAAACCTTCAAACCAAAGATCACATAAGCTAAAATATCACTAACAGAAGCTATTTCAACAATCAATTAAAACTAAAAACTACTGATACTCAGAATCACAAGTTTACACTAAGAATTATGAAATTTAATCAAGCACTTACAAAAGCTTTTCCCCTCAGCATGAAAAGAGGGGATTCACTGAGCAAGCCTATCTTTAGATAGGCCAAAAGCATCCTTTTCTCTGTTTGGACTATTAATAATCACCAAAACCATCATGATCATATTCAGTTGACTTTTGTTGACCGCATGAACTATTGAACTATGAAACTGAATACACACTCACAAAAGCTATAAAGCTAATATGAGCAGTGAACTACTTCTAAACAGCTTATTTGAAAGCTAAATGAAATGATGAAACAACTTTTTATATATTTCTCTTATTTTTTGAATTTAATGAAAACTTTTAAATGATATGAAAACTGAATCAAAAATAAAAGATGTATGAAATATTTGATAAACTGAAATAAGCTGAAAATTAAGGAGACATAAGCTTGTAGGAAATAGTTGTGTCAGCTAATAGTAATTATAGAGAATGACAACGAAAATAATAATAACAAGTTAAAGTATACGAAATAAGAAAGAACTTATCGAGACCAAAGTTGTGCCGTGGAAAACCACTGCCTTGAAAGCGAAATTTCGACACGACCGTGGTGCAATCCAAGAATGTCGATCGCTCCCCAAGGTTAACACAACTAGTCAACTAACATGTGCACTAATGACAGTTGACTTGGAACTTGCATAAAACAATTGCCCCAAATGACTTGTTAAGACACGAGTATAGAGAAAAACAATAATGAATTAAGATGAGTTTGGTTGTGAAAGAGTTAGATGATAACGTGTGTTGTTTTTGTATCTGACAATTGAGTCTAAGAAATGGTTTTATAGTCAAGTGTAGGCTCCTCTTTTTAATGGTGCAATAAACCAATTTTAAGAGACCTTTAAACATAATTAATATTCAAATGAAACATCCCATTTGGTTAATCAAAACTGACGTATGGTTTTAACTCCATTGAATATTGAAATAAACTCTACAAATTAAGTAGCATGCCATTAATTCAATGTTTGAATATTATTCCAACAATCCCCCACAAATGGCTTGCTACTAAATAAAAGAATTTGAGGCAAAAGAAGAGTGATATAAATCTGTATCAATATCTTGAGATTTGAATTGATACATAGTGAAATGAGGAGACCAATAAGTCGAAGTGGTGAATTATACTTGAACCACATAGACTCAAAGTTTAGACCCCCACAACACCTATAAACTCTTAAATTTAAGCAAGTTCCGCGATATAATCACAAGAGCGCTTTTAATGGCCATGCGCGAACCTTGGGTACTCGTAAGTGCTCTAGAAAGACAACCCAAGTCTTTCATAGAAGGCGGCCCACCTTCACACTTATTAAGGTGGTTTTAAGCTCGTCTCATAAAAGAACTTTTATACCATTAAGAGTCATAAAGACTCAGCCTCAACGTAAATTAGTATATCCATCAAGTCCGTCTCATAAGGACCACCCAAATGGCTGGGCTATGGAATCATTAAGAGCTCTAGGCTCCTCTTCATCAAATGCACAAGGAGAATAATGTAGTTTCGTTTGACCTTAAAAGGTATCCTCCACATTATCTCAATCTATGGGCTTAAGCCCTATCCCCCTCGACGATTCAAGAACCACTTTCCTAGCCAAACCTTTAGTAAAAGGGTCTGCTAGGTTCTTTTCAGACTTCACATAGTCCAATGAGATCACTCCGTTCTTTAGTAGTTGCTTGACAATGGCATGTCTGATCCGTATGTGTCTCTTTTTTCCGTTGTACACACTATTTTTAGCAATTCCAATGGCCGCTTGTGAATCACAATGCAAGGAAACCGACACTAGTTGTTTTCTCCATAGTGGAATATCAGCTAAAAGGTTCCTCAACCATTCTGCTTCTTGACCTGCCAACTCAAGAGCAATAAATTCAGATTCCATGGTGGAGCGTGCTATACAAGTCTGTTTAGTAGACTTCCATGATATAGCACCACCCCCAACGTAAAAACATAACCACTGGTAGAGCTTACTTCATCATTATCGCTTACCCAGTTTGCGTCACAAAATCCTTCTAACACTGCAGGAAATTTATTAAAATGCAAACACCAATTCACAGTACCTTTAAGATATGCAAATAATTGCTCAATAGCATTCCAGTGTTCACTATTCGGGTTATGAGTATATCTACTCAATCTACTCACCGCATATGCTATGTCCGGTCTAGTATAATTCATGAGGAACATCACGCTACCTATGATTTTAGCATATTCAGATTGAGAAGTACTAGGACCTTTATTCTTTTTAAGACAAGTGCTAGCATCATATGGTGTTTTCACTGGATCAATATCAAAGTAGTTGAACTTTTTTAGTATTTTCTCGATGTAATGAGATTGACATAATGAAAATCCATTTTCGGTTTTTCTCACTTTAATTCCAAGAATTACATCAACTTCCCCTAAATCTTTCATATCAAACTGAGAAGCTAAAAATAATTTTGTTTCGTTAACAACATTGATATTGGTTCCAAATATGAGCATATCATCTACATATAAGCAAATAATCACACAATCAGATCCAACAAGTTTTGTATACACACAAGTATCTGATGCATTTACAACAAAACCATTTCTCACTAAAGTATGATCAAATTTCATATACCATTGTTTTGGGGCTTGTTTAAGGCCATATAGTAACTTTTTAAGCTTACATACTTTGTTCTCTTTACCGGGTACCACTAAACCTTCAGGTTGTTCCATATAAATTTCTTCATCTAGATCACCATTTAAGAAAGCCGTTTTTACGTCCATTTGATGTATGACAAGTCCATGTATGGCAGCAATGGCAATTAGTGATCTGATTGTAGCAACCTTGGTAACGGGAGAATAAGTATCAAAGTAGTCAATCCCTTTCTTTTGGGAATATCCTACAACAACAAGTCTAGCCTTAAATTTCTCAATAGTATTATCAGGCCTCATTTTCCTTTTAAAAATCCATTAACATTTAATCGGTTTAAAACCCTTTGGCAAGTCTACTAATTCCCAAGTATTATTTGTTGTTATGGATTCTAACTAACTATTGATAGCATCTTTCCAAAAGCTAGCATCAATGGATTTTATAGCTTCTTTGTAAGTTTTGGGATCTTCCTCTAATAAGAATACTGAAACAATATCCACATTTACTCTATCAACGTCACAATTTTCAATAAGAAATGCAGTAATAAAATCAGATCCATAACTCTTTTCATTTCTTTTTTGTTTACTTCTTCTAGGTTCATTTTCTTGAATGTTTGAAATAGAAGAGGATATAGGCACATAAGTTGAAATATTAGGAGCTTTCGAAGGGCCAGCAATGCAAGACATCTCATTTTTATTTAAAGGAAAAATAGTTTCAAAAAATTCTGCATCTCTAGATTCGCAAATAGAATTATCACGTAAGCACATAATCCTATACGCAACACTATTTATAGCATACCCGATAAACACACAATCAAAAGTTTTAGACCCTATATTAGGTTTCCTAAAATCATGTAATTGAAAGCGAAATTTCGACACGACCGTGGTGCAATCCAAGAATGCCGATCGCTCCCCAAGGTTAACACAACTAGTCAACTAACATGTGCACTCATGATAGTTGACTTGGAACTTGCATAAAACAATTGCCCCAAATGACTTGTTAAGACACGAGTATGGAGAAAAACAATAATGAATTAAGATGAGTTTGGTTGTGAAAGAGTTAGATGATAACGTGTGTTGTTTTTGTATCTGACAATTGAGTCTAAGAAATGGTTTTATAGTCAAGTGTAGGCTCCTCTTTTTAATGGTGCAATAAACCAATTTTAAGAGACCTTTAAACATAATTAATATTCAAATGAAACATCCCATTTGGTTAATCAAAACTGACGTATGGTTTTAACTCCATTGAATATTGAAATAAACTCTACAAATTAAGTAGCATGCCATTAATTCAATGTTTGAATATTATTCCAACAAAGCTGACTAATAAGCAGTAACAACAAACTAATTGAAATGATTAAAAGAGAACTGATTTCATTAAAAGAAAAGTATTGCAACTAATATTGAAATTAAGCTATTACAATTGAAAGAAATTTGGACAGAGCTTCGCTATTCTAATCTCCACCACCTAATAAGCTAGCCTAACACCTCTATTTATAACAAGGGAGAGAAGGATCTAGAAAGGAGGAGGCTACGGATTGCCAGCTTGGCAACCCGTGTGCTTGTGCTTTCTCTGAGCATTTCTGAGCCTTAAGATCAAATTCCAATCATTCACACATCATTACAACCCTTGGATTAGATTTTATGACGTGTTCCTCCCAATAGTGAGCTGACATCTGTCCCTTTTGTGCTTCTTTTACCTTCTGACATGCTCCTGACATGATCTGACACCTTCTAGAAGCATTTGATTAGACGCAATTACCCTTAATTATGGTAATTGAGGGAACGTGTAAATTAGGGTTCATGTAATAGTGATTTTGGGTTAAAGGGGGAAAAGGAGGGCGGGTAATATTATTTTACTTTTGTTTGACTTTGGGTAAGTGGTGTTTGATCGAGTGGGTATGGGCTTGGGTAAAAGGGTTGGTTTTTGGGCTTTTGGATTGGTTTTGTAACTTGGACTTTATAAAGAATTTGGACTAGGCTTTGTGTCATTGTAAATTAAGATTTTATGTTATAAAGTAACAAGGACCAAATGTGAACATGATGAAACTATAAGGACTAAAACTGTCATTTTCCAATTTTATGATCTAAGGGCTTTTGTTGACAATGCTCTAAACTTTGAGGGTTGACTTGGACTTTTCATGAAATATTTCTTCCAGGGACCTCTTTTGTCAATTGATGAAAATCTAGGGACTGAAAATGTAAATTCTTCAAACTTTGACTAGGGACCAAATATGACAATCTTCAAATCTCTGAGATCTTCTATGGGCTCAGCTTTGACTTTAAGATTCCAACTTTGACTTTCAGCACTCATTCCACTCTCGTGCTCGTTTTTGCCAGTTTCCGTTTGTTTTTCGTCTTATTACGAGATATCCGTACCTGCACATTCACAATCACAAAAACACACTTTCTTTGGCGTTTTGGGTTAGTTTTTGGATTATTTAGTCTCATTTTGGCTAAGAAAAGGTGAGTGAATAAGCATTCACCAATGGTGTACAACAAAAAATAGCATAGAACCAAATTCAGACCACAAGACTATGAATTATACATTAATAGCATTAAAAACACCCCTGTAACAAAAATTACAACCATAAATGCATACAGTACAACCCTCCATTCCAATTAATTCCCAGCCATATAAATGCATACATTTCCTGAAGTGAATATTGACTTCATTCCAATTAATTCCAAACCATGAATGCATACTGTACAACTCTCCAATCCGAGCCATAAAAATCTTCCCAATATATTGCTACTTGAATACTGCAACTAAATAACAAAGGTCGCTGTCAGTTGGCCTTGTTGTAGAGATATCAGTCGGCGAAGGTCGTTGGCCATAAGGGTCGTTTACTCGACCATCATACACACTCGGCCACATGTCACATACAAACAAAAAAACAACCGATTATATTATAAAAAGAAATTCATTTTTAAAGAAACACAAAAGATGTATGGTTCATAGCATGTGGGTTTTGGTCTAGGGGTATATTGTGATATTGAGATGGTGGATGCAAGGATGATTACTGCGTTTTTGTTGTTGGGAGAGATGAAGAGATGCGGTTTGATGAGGATGAGAAATATTAGGTGAAGGCGTGATTATATGTGTGTGTTTGATTAGTTAAAAGCAATGAAAAAGTTAGGGTATGAAGATTTTAATAGCTTGATATTAGGCCTGAATAATTGGACTTTCTATCATATTGTTTTGGACTGTCTATCCGAATATTGGGTTGATGGATCACATAGTTGGGCTTTATCATCTGAAAATGTCATTTGGACTTGCAACAAAATGATATACGAAATTTGTTTTTGATACATAATGTTTTAAATAATTTTGGTATAAGGAATGGTATTTTGGGTTATTATATAATGTGTCGTATTAATAATGAATTTTAATTTTTGTTGTTAAAAAGTTGTAAAAAATAAAAAATAAATAAAAATAAAATATGTCGGTCGCTTTACTGCGCCTAAAAGATCGGTTGTAGGTCGCAGGAGTTATATTTGTGTTGGTAGGGTCATGATTAAATTGGGCTGTGTAGTTTAGTTATATTTTGGACCTATACAAATGTTGGGCTAAACATTTCGTAAGGTCAGAAAATTTAAAGGTGATTGTACTGACTACTGAATGAAAGAATCAAAAATTTTGTTTGTGATAGTTTCGGTTAACAAGAGATGGAATTATACTACTGTCTTAACTAAAGTTATTGTTATTTATAAATTAATTGTTAAAAAAAAATATGGCCACATAACATCACATTCTCATAAAGTATAGTTAGAGGGTATCCGCCGCTGCATCACGCGGGTACCCTGCTAGTTTGTATTTGAGGTATCCCACTTTATTTTTATTATTTTTATCAATTTAAGGTACCTATATTATGCAAACAACATGTTTCTTTCAAAACTAACCAGTTACTTAAGCTACGTCATGCTCATTTTTTATTTTGAAAGCTTAATATACAACGTTTTAAACATTTTAATAATAAAAACTTTACTTAAAATCCTAAAATACGAATCGACAAAACCCTAATATCTTCTATTGCAATGAAGGAGACAAAAACAATATTTTATTTTAATGCTAGATGATTAATACTCCACGTCTCATGTTATCTTTTTGATTTAATGTTGTTGCGAGTCACTTTGGTATTTAGGCGATAGGGTAAGGATACAGTGAGAAGAAAACTTAAAATGAGAAGGATGAGAAATAATTATAACCACACATTTGAGATGCATCGACTTGATTTAGATGCATCTCTATTCATTTAGATGCATCACAATTAGTTTCGAAAGTGATTTTGAAGTGATAACGATGCAAAGTAGTACTAACAACAAATTTGACCCGCAGAGGACGAAAAATGTATAGGATTCGTCTAACTTGATGAAACACATCTAATATATGTATATATATCTAATTTTTTGCTAGAAAATATATTATGGTGCATCTAAAAGACTAGGGATGCATCTAATTCAAGTCGATGCATCTCAAATATATAGTTATAATTATTTCTCATTCTTCTCATTTTAAGTTTTCTTCTCATTTGATCCTTGGTCTTGAGCGATATACTAATGATATTTGAATTGGTAAAAGTATAACACTGGTTGTAACTAGAAAAATATTCTGACTACATTGATTAGAAAGTGTATTGTATAGTAAAAGATCGTAAATTAATTATACACATAAGAATCTAATGTACAAAAATAAGTTTGGCGTGCTAAGTAAAAACCGGCCATTTTTCTTTAAAGAAATCTGCTAGTTGCACAATTTTGAACATCCTTTATAGTTTAGTATCTTAAATTGACTAAAATAAAGTTTGATACATCAATTGGAAATTGAAAGTAAGTTAGGTACCTTTTAATGCATTTTGCACTTTGAGAAATTGTCCAAAATGGTTTTTTTTTTTTTTTTTTTTTTTTTTTTTTTTTTTTTTTTTTTTTTTTTAATACATGCTGTGTTGTTAATTAAACGGATTTTGGATTGTTTTGTATATATTGAAGTATCAAATATATTAAACTGACCCAACTATATTTGATAGCAAACTTAGTTACGAGCATGTTACTGTTGGATTGTGGACATATTTATAAACGTATGTCCGGTTTCAAACTCGAGCGTATTGGCGGCACACGTATACATTTAGAGAACACTTTATTAAAAGATCCACATTTGTCGGGTAAGGAAAAAACCGATTTTCAAAAACTGTCCCAACCTTAACAGAAGGCTGGCGCGTCGGAGCGCCAGCAGCGTGCTAGGCCCAATTGTTGGGTCGTTTGGTTTTTGGCTAACGTTGATTTTATGTGTTTTGAAGGATTATTTGTCATCATTAAAACACAAGGAGACCTAATTAATGTTGTCCCAACAGACCAGAGTTGTGAAAGTGATCAGAGAAAGGCTGACGCTTCGAGCATCATGGAAACGCATGGAACAACGTATTGGATCTCGAAGCTGGCCGAACAAGAAGCCCAAAAATAGAATACCTGAATGATCTACCCTTAGGAGGAGATTGTTGGAACACGAAAAGTGTAAATCATTAGATCAGGAACTTCTATATATATTTTGTAATAGTTTAGGGCACATTGTGTAAGTTTTTTGTACATTGCGAGACCACTTGCCCTTGCAACACGTGTATAGTTGCGAGGGGAAGCTAACTGTTGTGAGGTCTCACAATGTTACCATGTATGTGTATAAATACTTCCTACCTCATAGGTTATAAGGTGTATGCTAATATCATGTCTTGCGATACTTTCTTATTTTCTCTTTCTAGAATAAAGTGTCCACACCCACTTTATCTCTCTAAGTTCTTTAGTAGTCATGATATTTGGAAACAACATGGAACCATTAACTCTGGCCATTATCACCTGAACCGTCCAAGATCTGGCCGCGAAGGTGGGTGGTTTCGATTAGTCAGATCTTGGACGGTTGAGGTGGTAGTGATGGAATTAATGGTTCCAAGAAATGACTTTGTTTGTTTAGGTTTATTTTGGTTTTTTGATATTTGTTATGCGATTGTGGTTGAAAAAACATGGTGAATTGATATTTGTTAACACCTATATGAGTGTTTTGAGATGATTGAATTAATAGGGTTGAAAAAAATGAAGTGGTTCATATTTGATAGAAGAATGAAGTTAAAGAAGATGAAGATTGCGTGATGAGGTGTTTGGATTTGAGTATTTTATTGTTCGAAGAAAATAGAGATAAATGGGTGTTTGGGTAGAATTTTTATAGTAGAAAACGATAATAATAATAATAATAATAATAATAATAATAATAATAATAATAATAATAATAATAATAATAATAATGTGTCAATCTGACATGGTATCACCTTTGACGCAAACTGGTAAGGTTGATTTTGTGTCGGGTCGTGCGGTTATGGTTGCCGCACAATGTAAAGTATGAGGCTAAGTGCACGAATATTGGATATGAGTTTCTCCCATTCTCATTATCTTTTGGGGAACTTGAGAAGGATGCGGTGACATCACTGAAGCGAATCCGAAAGTTCTCTGTGACTCAAGACATTGGGGGCTGCTATTTATATTTTTAGTATGATTAGCTTTGCTATAGCTAGAGGAGTGGGGGCTCAGCTAGTATCGCGACTTCTCACTAATTTCTTGTAAATCCTATAAGTGTATAATATAGTGAGCATGTGCTGCTGCTCATATTTTTAGTAGGATTAGCTTTGCTATAGCTAGAGGTGTAGGAGCCCAGTTAGTGTCTCGGGTCCCACTAATTTCTTGTAAATCCTACATGTTTTTAATAAAGTGATGTTTAAAAAAATAAAATAAAATAAGAAATGAAAATAATAATAATAATAATAATAATAATAATAATAATAATAATAGGTTTTATTTATCTTTTAGTAAACTACAAAAATCATCCCTGTGGTTTATGTTTGGGCACTAATCAACCCTAGCCATTAATTTAAATGATAGAAATACCCTCACGTGATATGCATGTAGGGTATTTAACGGGTAAAACTAATGACGTTAGTGATGAGAATGTATTCCGCTGAACGTTTTACCACTCAAGGATGATTAGTGCCAATAGCATCAGCTAGAGATGACTAGTGCCAAAAACTATAAACCACAAGGATGATTTTTGCAGTTTACTCTATTTATTAAGTGCATCTAGTCGACATACTTGATACACATGCATATAAACACTGTAACGATATTTGTTAACTTTTCAGATGTTAAATTCATTAAGATTTTTTAAACAAACCCATGGTTTATACTGTACTCCGTACTTTATTCTCAATTTCTCATACTTATCAATTCCTCCGATTAACACATATCGCCTCACTTACATACAACTAACTAACAAAACCCATAAATGCTTTGTAGCTTTATAATCAAAACCACAACATCAATATCAGCATCGCCATACAGATGGTGTAGAATGATGATGACGTCATGCAGCAATGTTCTTGTTGATGGTATTGACCGGAGTTCCGATTCGTTTGTTCGGAACTCCGGTCAAATGGAGAATATTATGTCTCAGCTTCGTGAGCTTATTCGTCAGGTAAAATATTTTTATTTAATTAATTCATTTCTTATGTTTTAGTTAATGTAATGGTAGTAATGTTTAATTCATGAAATATAGCCGACTTGTCGCTTTTTCGAATAGCTTTTCTTTCTTTTTTCTTTTATGGAACCATACGTTTAGAGTTGGAGACAAATTTCTATTTTTGTTTTGTAATGGGATTAAGTTTTTCCCAATGTTTCTATATTCTAGAAAAACAAAGGTGTACTCACACACCCTTAAATTTTGTCTTAGTTTGTGACCATTTTATTTATTTCCTTAATACGAGGTTGATAAACGGAAGAGTAAAATTATCATAAAATATCAATAGACGGAACCGAAAGAAGAAAAAGAAAAAATGAATATGCATAACTCAAAAAGTGACAAGTTAGCAATTATCCTTTTTTTTCTTTATATATATATATATATATATATATATATATATATATATATATATATATATATATATATATATATATATATATAAGTTTGTTAAATTGTAGTGAAGAATGTGTTTTTTTATGGTGATAAATTGTCCAAAAATGTATGTGACTTTGACACTTATTCCTTTGTTGTATACACTACTTAATATACAATAAATTTTAAAACAAAGAAAAAGAAAACCAATAAGAAAGGGAAAAGAAATAGAAAAGTAAATGTGGTGTTGGTTCATATGTTCTTGAGATAAATGAAAGAAAATAAAATTAGTAACTATAACTCATGTTATTAAGTTGAAAAGTTGGAAGAAAAAAAAATAACTTGTTCAAATTACATATATGTTCTTTAGTTGTTATTGTCAAAACTTTGAAAATGAGCGTATTGGTCTTTAAACAAAATATAATATTGTTCCCTTTCCTTTTCCTCTCGAGAATGGGGTGAAGATTTTTTATGAAAAATTTCTTCTCATTTTCATTTCCAATTCCCTTAAAAAATAAATAAATAAATAAATAAAAAAAAATAAAAACCCTCAAGAATACAAAAAACATTATATTTTCTTTCCTTTCCCCTCAAACTGTAACCGAAGTTCCATAAATTTCAAATAATTATCTATTCAAATGTACGTAACTTTGCTCGTAGGGATACTATTAAAAAAATAAATTCATACTTTATACATTCAATAGGAGAAAAAAAATAGTTTGTTACAAATAAAAGGAATAAGTGTCAAGTTGGATACATTTTCATACCATTATACCTTTTTTAAGTGTGTGATTTTGGAGTGTAATTTGACTAATGTTATGTATTAGTGTTATTTTTTGATTTTGTTAAGTTAATTTAATGATTTCGCTTTTGCCTTATTGGGTATTATATTATTTTATACACATTTTCATATAGTATGTATTTGATGATATTATTGCTTGTGTAAAAGGTGAGGGAAGGTGGAGGAGCAGAGGCTGTAAAGAGGCATAAAAGTAGGAATAAGTTACTTCCGAGGGAGAGAATTGATCGGTTAATCGATTCTTCTTCGTCGTTTCTGGAGCTTTCTCAGGTTAGAAATTAACTAGTGATTTTCTGTTATTGATGTATGTTACTTAGTACTTTTGTTATTGGTGATAGTTACTCAGATTAATAGAATTAGCTTGTTGCTCTCACGTGATGGTCAAAAGTATGCAACGAAATTAGGATTTAACATCGCATGTGACTGTCTGAATTCTTCGATCTAATTTCGTCATGACAGATATGTGAAGTGAGGGAAACTGAGGCAGTGTAGTTTACTTGATAAGCGCTTTTGTGAGTCATTATAAAGACTCACAGATTAATGCATAAACAGTAGCATATCTATTACCAAGAATTTGCAGCTTATGATATATTAAGAAAACAGAACTACGAATTTGTAACTTCTCTGGGATTATATGATAAGGAACGATTTCTCTTCAATTTTTATATTCTTGCTCATTTTTTTTTTTTTTGTATATCATTCAAAGCTTGCAGGTCATGACTTATACGAAGAATCTTTTCCATCTGGCGGTATTATAACCGGGATAGGACCAGTGCATGGAAAGCTTTGTATGTTTGTTGCAAATGACGCAACAGTCAAAGGAGGAACATACTCTCCAATTACTGTTAAAAAGCATCTTCGAGCTCAAGAGATCGCCGCTAAATGTAGACTACCATGTATATATCTAGTTGATAGTGGCGGTATTTTTCTTCCAAAACAGGCTGAAGTTTTTCCTGACAAGGAAAATTTTGGTAGAGTATTCTATAACGAGGCCCACATGTCTTCAGAAGGTATTCCTCAAATTGCACTGGTATTGGGTTCTTGCACAGGAGGTGGAGCCTACATTCCTGTCCTGTAATGGCTGATGAAAGTGTCATGGTCAAAGGAAATGGTACCATATTTCTAGCTGGACCACCACTCGTGAAGGTTGGTTTATGTCTTGTTTTTAGGACATCTCTTCACGGTTACCTCATGTTGCTTTTGTAGTAAATTTGTGTTTTGATGCTATATCATTTGTGTCATAACTTGTTTTCATCTGGATCTGTCCACATGCATCTAATTTATTAGTTTCCAGGCTGCTACAGGGGAGGAAGGGTGTGTTTGATAGCCTTTGAATTGGACCACTAAGAGGAGAATATATGAATCGGTCAGTGCATGCATTGTTTGACAAAAATATATATGGCGCTGAACCAATTAGAGAGCCTCTGGATCGGGCAGGGCCAAATGCATGCAAACTGATTCAGTGTCCCCACTTGTACCTATTTTATCCTCTCCTCTTTTATCTTTTAATCATTTGTTACATTTTTTTATAATTTACTCAAAAGAAATAAGTACTTCACACCTGTATTTGTATAATTTACTTGAAAAAAACTTGTACTTCACAAGTTCACATGACGCCAAGCATTGTACTTTCACATCATTTTTTTACCTTTTTTTTTATATAATTTAGTTGAAAGAAACTTGTACTTCACAAATTCAGATGATGTCAAACATTTATTGAAAAATTTACTTTTAAGAGCTTTAACATTATAAAACTATTATTTTTAACTTGATACATGCATGTTTGTATAATGCATGTTTATATACTTTCTTTATATTATCTTTTTATTTTAGTTAATAAACTTTTTTTATCAAACGGTATATTTTATTCAATACAAAATCAGACAGAAGGTTAAATTGGTAATTTCAGGCAACTCATATTGCTCATTCAGAACAAATATCAAACAATCATTTTCACTCAGAATCAGGTTCACTTAGCATCTTGAAATCATTCAGCAGCTTTGATTCATTCAGTGCTAAATCATATTTTTTTTATCAAACAGCCCCGAAGTGTCTTCTGAAGATCTAGGGGGAGTAGATGTGCATTGCAAGGTATCAGGTGTTTCAGAGTATTTAGCGCAAGGTAACCGTTTATGGTTTTTTCATTCTCACAGTATCAACTTCCTAATATATGAAGTGATATGTCTCCAGCGTTGTGTTAACTTTTAGCACATTTTATGTGCTGTCACTAGGTGCCTCACCTAACTCTATTCTATAAAGCCTGTACATTTATGAAAAACTTGATGATTTAAGACGTGAGTGATGTCATTTTTACTTTTTTAGATTCAGAATGAATGTTCTAGTTTACATTTCATTACTTATTTCACGAACTTTTCTGGAGTCTGGGTAGGCTGGGTCTTTGTTACATAGATCTTGATGATTTAGTTGAAGTTACTCCACAAATTAGATTTATATACAACTCTATGCCATCCGTTTTTTGTATCACTCCTTTCAACTTCTTGTGCATAAAACAATAGAATGGCACGAACTGTATCTTGAATTTCTTAGGCTTCTAACATTTTCCATAATGAAAGACAAGCACTTTAAATTTTCATAGCCTCTTTAGAGCTAGTAATATGTAGTACATAGTGTCTCAAAAAAGTGTTACATGTCTGCTTGTTAGAGTAAATGGTTGTTTGAATTGAGGGTTTGGAAATCAGGGGATGAGAATGTGAAATGTAGAATGTGTTTGGTTCAAGGGTATAGTTTGGGAATTTTCCATACCCGCCAAGGAAAGTGGATTAAGAAACTGATACCCCATTCTCATATCAGCACATTATCGAACCCATATCCATAATGATTCCTGACTGAAAACAAGACATTATCTAATTATATGCATCATGCTATTAAAGGGTCTGCTACAAACCATACTGATTTGAGTAATTTCTGCATCTTTTTGCATAATACTTGCAGATGAACTGCATGCACTCTCTATAGGAAGAAATATTGTTAAGAACTTGAACAAAGCTGGTAATGAAGGAATGATCGATGCATTACAGGGAACTAGTTCTGATTACAAAGAACCACTTTATGATGTCAACGAGCTTCGGTCAATTGCTCCTACAGATCTAAAGCAGTCATTTGACGTTCGATCAATTATTGCTCACATAGTTGATGGAAGTGAATTTGATGAATTCAAACAATTGTATGGCACTGTGAGGACATATATACCACTTCGACTCTAATTTAAAGTAGTTTATGGTATAACACTGTTTATAGTGATATCCCCTTTTGCGTTTTGCAGACCCTTGTAACAGGCTTTGCTAGAATTCTTGGAATCATTGGAAATAATGGGATATTATTTAATGAAGCTGCTCTAAAAGGATGCCACTTTATCAAGTTATGTTCTCAACGTAAAATTCCATTGTTGTTCCTTCACAATATTCCAGGATTTATGGTATGCCATTCGGGTCGTTTTATGGATAAGTCTTTATTTGTGATAAAGCGTTTTTTTTTTTTAATCGAGTGATGTTCTCAAGGTAAAATTCCATTGTTGTTCCTTCATAATATTCCAGGATTTATGGTATGCCATTCGGGTCGTTTTATGGATAAGTCTTTATTTATTTATTTATTTTTTGTATTATTATTATTTTTTTAATACCAGATATCTCATTTAGCTGCGTATCTTAGATAGATGTCATTGGGGTTTGTTGGTACATTATGTGTTCTTAATATGGTTAAATGTTCTGCATGTGATGTTAAATAAACATTTTGTTCATGTTGTAAGGTTGGATCAAAATCAGAGGCCAATGGTATAGCAAAAGCTGGAGCAAAGATGGTGATGGCTGTTTCTTGTGCAAAGGTTAGTTTCTTTGATCAATCTTTTGCAAATTTCATGCAACCTTCCTCTTGTTAGCATCAGATTGTGATATTAAACTTATAATGTTGCATGACTTTTTAAGTGTTTTAGTCTAAAAGGCAAACCAAGCTTACAAGAAGTCTATATTATTGATTTACAGGTACCCAAAATTTCTGTTGTTGTTGGTGCAAGCTTTGGTGCTGGAAATTATGCAATGTGTGGACGTGCATTTAATCCCGATTTTACGTTCTTATGGCCAAATGCCAAAATAGGTGTGATGGGTGGTACTCAGGTAGCCTCTTACGCTTGAACTCTGAAAATTTATCCTAACTTAATCCAAGTTGCGAGTTTTGTTATTTTATTAAATTGTACGAGTATTATTAATTATTATTATTTTTTACTTAAGGTTAGTCAAAATACCAACTTAAACTCTACAACTTACAGGCGGCTGTCGTGATGTCTCAGATAGAAAAGAGCAAGATGAAAAAAGAGGGAATTGAGGTTAAAATTGATATTTAAAGAATCATTTGATCCTAGTTAATTTTTACATTATAAAGTTAAACCATGTGGACTTTTTTTATTTTTTATTTACTGATTTTAACATGTGGGTTTACAGTGGTCAAAAGAAGATGAAGAGAAAAACAAGGCTAAATATGTGGAGGCATTCGATAAAGAAAGCAGTGCATATTATTCAACAGCAAGATTATGGGATGACGGCATCATTGATCCTGCTGACACTCGCAAAATCTTGGGACTCTGCATCTCTGCTTCTAACAACCGCCCTCCGGAAACCACAAGGTTTGGTGTATTTAGAATGTAAACTCATGTGATGTAGAAAACTAGCAACAGCTCGGATGAACTATCAAGGTGCCTGCAAAATTCCCCTAATTTAATGTAGTGACTGGTTATGCTATTACCATTTCAAGCAGCTCCTAAAATACAGTGTACGGCCAACCGTTTTAATAAATAGTCCTCAAAATATTGTTCAACTATAGAATAGGTAAATCAAGCAGAGACATATTTCAATTTGAGCTCAAATTATAAACAAACAGGTGAGCTGATTATTATATTCTTCTTATAAAACGTGAAACAGATTTTAGGTATTAACAATGAATATAAATTTAGCAAACAAGTTTCTTAAACTATCAATTTTTATTATCATCAACAGTTCTTGACCTTACAAGAATTATGCAGTTCAAAAAAGAAATGGAATTAAATCGGCCATGACCTAATTGTCAGTCATGTTGATAGGCTATTCCAGGAATTAGTAAAATTCGAAGAAAGCTAAAAACTATTCAAGCTGTATTCGATGGCATCATATTCAAGCATGGGGTCACCATTTCCATATGTAGCAAATGTATATGGCTTTTGAGTTTTATCATTTTTCGAACCACTGTAAAGAGCGTTAGAATAAAAACCAAGTTTTTCGCTGACTATTCTCTTTGTCAAATATTTTGATGGCTGGAAGTGGACCTGTTATTAACTTTAGACTATTCTCTATCCATTCCAGTTTTGTTTCCTGCTTTGCCGCCCTATAATTATTAGACAGATTGTGTTATCTTCCAATCAAAATGAATTCCTTACACCAAATCTTGTAGTAAGGTTTAATGTATAAAACACTGAACAAAAATTTGTGTGTTAATGTCTCAATCACATACATAGTGTATAAAATGTGTATAAATCCATGTGTAAGTTTCTTCAGTTAAAAATAAAATAAGCACCTTTCTTCTACGACATTCTTGTCATCAGTCATGTATGCAGACCTCCAATAACTGCCTCCGAAGTACAATGAGCTGACTTTGTCACTCATTATTTTTATGTATGTCAATCCATGCTCCTCATCAAGTCGTGAAACAAACTCCGGGTGCCTATCTTTCATTATTTTCATATATGATATGACTCAAGACAATTGGAGTTTCTCCACCGCTCCCCGGTTCACAAAATAAGAACAACTTGTTGGGGAAATCCGGAACCTGCAGTCAATTTGTAATTTCATTCGAATGAATTTTGCAATTTTGTACTTTTCAAAGATCCACAGCGGGTTATTTAGTACCCTATAGTTATATGTACTGTCTAAGTTATAACACACACGCAAATTAGTAAATTGTCATAGGATTTAGTAACTCTAGCTAATGCAAAGTATGGTGATCAATCGCGTATTTTAGTTGCATCATTTTTTTTGAGTGACGGATTTTGTTGAGTCTCTAGCAAGTAGCTAGAGACAACAAACATTACAAAGTGACATTACAAGCAAAGATTGTAGTAGGAATCCAATAGGTCCATGTGGGACGTACGCGCTTAATCCTATGACTAATACAAGCAAAGGAATTTTAGGTTCATCATATATATCAGTCACTATTGTAAGGTAGGTGATTCAAACACTTTTATTTGGGATCTACAAGTAAACTAGGTGGTGTACAAATCACCTCAATCTGAAGTACTTATATACAAGTGAAAAAAAGAAAAAGAAAAAAACAAATTAGAGCGTACATCAAATTTTCCTTTTATTTGTTTTTATCATGCCGAAAAATGAGGGAAAGAAAACATATTTAAGAAAGCATATGGGTGGATCATAACAGACCATTTATATCTATAGAGCAAAGAATTTACGTAAGCCTTCTTGATGAAAAGGAATTCTCATATGCGGGTGTAAATCCTACCAACAACTTTGGTTTAAGGGGTTCGGCCACCAACATAGGGAGCTTTAGGGAATCCAAAAACTTCAACAACATCGTTGAAGTCAAAAGGAGTCTCAACATGATATACTCTAAAGAGAATAACGTCTCAACATGATATACTCTAAAGAGAATAACGCATTAACGCCATTTTTTCCTAGCAGAGACTCTAGCCACGGCTTTTGAGCTTTGATCGCCTCAATGAAACTACAAGTGTTAGAAGTTGGTGACAACATAGCTGGGAAGACAACACCATTTTTCCGGTGGCATTTAATGAACTGGGTCCGTAATAATATAATGCAACTGATGATGAGTTGCACATGTATCTGTTTTTATTTTACTAGCAGGTACCCACACGTTGCGGGGCTGAATCCATATAACTAAAATTTCCATCGACTTATATTTTCTGATTATATGTTTGTCGCGACGAATGCTTATAGTATTATGAAATTAATAGGTACTCGACCATTGTTTCTTACGATAATAAATATAAAAAGAGGCGTTTGTTAAAAAGAAAACATGAATGCGAAAGATAAAACTAACACATTACCTTTATTTATATAATAAAAACAACAAAACCTAATACTTAAACAATGGGCTGGGTCAATTGGCCTTATTAGCTAACAATGTAAACAAGTCTTTCTTATATTCGGAACTTGATGCGTTTTTCATAAATCTTTCTAGAAAGCCAGATCTTGTGGCCAAAAGAGACAATCTTTCCCATCACTTGCAAAGAGATGCAAGTACGCGTCGAGGCGGCTTTAGCACTGGCTGTCGAGCATGAAGGACCATCAAATTATTAATGAGCATAACATCACCTTTCTTCCAAGGTATAACAACACACTCTTCTTCCAATATCTCCAAGCAGTCTTTCTTAGCTTGTTCAGGCACAAGATCTCCGTTTCCAAGCTCAAGAAACGTATTTAGATCATGAATATCATTAGTCATTGGACCAGTTTTACCCACCGAAAGAAAATTGAACCAAACTTTACGTTGACTTTCCTGATCAAATATTCTGATGGCTGGCAATGGACCTGTTATAAGTTTTACAGCATTTCCTATCCATTCCAGTTACGTTCCTAACTCTGCCACCCTGTAAAACAGACATTGTTCCATTGAGCTGATTAACATATATAGAGTCAGTTTATTTTCTTAACGCGGTATAACTTATAAGTTTTAACTCAATGTAGTGAACCACAAGCATACATTTCCTTAAGAAGATTCTTGTCATCGGTATTGTATGCAGACTTCCAACCTCTGCCTGTGAAGGACGATGGATGGTCCTCGTCATTCATCATTTTTATGTATGTCAATCCATATTTCTCGAGCTGTGCTACGAACTCTGGGTGCTTTTCTTTCATCTTTTCATATACGATATGACTCAAAACTAATGGTGTTTGTCCCCCGCTTCCTGGTGCTACTTCACAAAATAAAAATACCTTGGTGGGGAAGTTTGGAACCTGCTTGACCAATTGCTTAGTTTTAGTGAAATCTTTTTTAGTAAAGAGATTCCTTTAATTAAATCACTAAACCAAAGGGGAACCTCTTTTTTTCCCTTAGACTAAACGACGCCATTTTTGTGAAAATTTTGATTTAAATTATTCGTCCAAAGTATGAGCCCGGTTCAATGGGACCAACGTATTCAAAACTGAATCTCAACCTTTGGAATACTAAATGGTAGAGGTGTACAATAGGCCTCTAACCCGAGATAGCCCAGACCTCTATGCTTGATATGTCCGAAAATTCCTAACTGGGTGCATATTATTCATCAAAACCCAGGCCAGAATGCCGGAATAAGCTCGAAAGCTATTTCTCCTTTAGAAACAAATTAGTTATCAATTAATATATTATTTTAGAATTGTATATCTTTCTGTGTGTAAATAGAGACTTCATAAGCCTGAAAGCCCGGTTAAGATTGGTTCGGACAGCTCGAACACACTTACACACATAGGTCAAGTATTGTGGTCATGGTTCATTGCTTAATCCAGGCTTCATACATCTCTAACTATACATACAGTTAAGTTCCTTTAATCATATTCTCATCAGTTTTTCGGTCTTATTTTATAGTTTACCTATAGAAAAGAGTTAGATACGTGTATAGATCATGAATATGTATAGAATCAAAGATCTTACATAAGCCATCTCATGATGGAAGGGAATTGCACACTCGGGAGGAGCTTCGTTAGCAGTGTAAACCCGTCCCATGACTTTGGTTCGAGGGGCCCGGCCACCAAAGTAGGGCGCTTCAGGGTAGCCGAAAGCTTCAACAACGTCATTAAATTCAGAAGGAGATGTAACAGGAAAGCCTCTGAAGAGAATAACACCTCTTTCGTTTAAAAGAGACTCTAGCCACGGCTTTTGAGCTTTAATAGCCTCAGTAAAACTATGAGTGTTAGTGGTTGGCGACAACACTGCCGGGAAGACAATACCATCTTCATAAGATTTTTGTTCAGGTAAATTTACTTCTTGGAAGAATTTTCCTGTGGCCATTTATGTTTTGTTCAATACTAATTATAAGTAGAAAGATGGCTTTGTTTATGATATGATGTTGTTGAATCTGGACATAAGCTAATTAAGAATATAGGATTAGCATTTAGCAATTATTGTTACAAAGCTTGTTTAGACGGAAGAATATAGGATTTATTTAATGCTTTTTGAATTAACATTTAGCATTAGCGTTCAAATTAAACTGCTTACTGTTAACTTTTACCATGTTAACTGTTACCAGAAGGTACCATGTCGACAACCACACACCCATTATGTTATAAACTCGTGTATCTAATCAATTTTGTCATTTATATTGTGACAAATGCATGCCAGCTAATATATACGTACAATCATCTCATTTTGCCTCTTCATCGAACACGTTACCTGCTTTTTAACATGACACCTCCTGCTTTTGTCTAAAAAATACACATTTCTCTCACTTATTTTATTATTGTTTTCTTCTACCCCAAATTTTATTCTTTCCCTTTTCACAATATTGGGGCAGCTTCAAAAACCAAAGTCGCTGCTGCAAGAGGTGTTACCGTGTTAGTGGTGAATCGGAGTGACAGCTGATTTGGGAAAAGAACTATGATGGAAAATTAGGAGTGTTAGGATGACCGGCGTCTTAATTGGTGGTGACATCTATTAAAATATGTAAATCTTTTATCATATAAAAACACATAATTAATCACAGGTAATGCATCAGAATATATAAATCATATAGCATAATTAATTAACCTAAAAGAGAAGGTACCATTTTAGCTTCCAAGCAAATCAAGTAATCAAGAAAACTACAAACCCTAAGTTTAGGGTTTATATAAATCGACTAAGGTATTAGTCGATTACCTTTACCACCAAAAATCCTAACTTGGATTTCTCTACGATCTTTTGCACATGCGGCCATGCGTATTATAGCGATTCAATTAGAATGCTAGTTCAAGGATCACAATAACTAGCCAAAGCACTTTATTTTCGTTCAAAGTCAAACGCAAACTCTTGTGGGTTTGTAATTCGGTCGACAATGACAAAAGAGGGAGAGAGAAGAGAATAAAAGGCTAGCTAGGGTTTTCCGAAAGTACTCACTAATGAATACAAGTGGTTGTATTTATAGTATGTTAACTTACACTTTGTTCCTGAGTTTTGATATGAAAGAAAAGAAGAGAAGAGGTTAAAATAGACAGAAAAGAAAAGAAGAGGAAGAAATATTAAAATTTTAATTCGTGTTCCTGAATTAGAGAGAAATGAAAAGAAGAGCAAGAATTAAAATGATGATTTTACAATGCCCTATGTTGTTGATATATTTTATGTTATATGTTATGGCATTTAAGACATTTTGATTATAATTAGTTTCCTTAATTACTTTCCTTCCAAATCATCCCACATTTGGGAAGAAAGTTTATGAGAGAAGATTAGGCAATTTTCCATTCCTCTTCTCTCTTAAGAAAACTCAGGAATACAATTTTTTTTTTTTAATTTATCATCCACTTCTCTTCTTTTCTTTCGAAAATAAAATTCGGGAACACAGTGTTAGAGTCCAAGTTTGAATGGGATTCTCCCTAGCCGATCGGTTACAAGCCCAAGGAGGGGGTTCTAGAACCTTCTCCTTGTCTAGTTACACTCTAGTCCCTTTACTTGTCATTTAACGATCGTTAACTAACTTTCGTTAAGTCATAACGACCGTTAGAATTTATTGTGAAATAATAATTAAAATATATCTATTATATAGTATTAATTATATAATTGAATATCATACGCAACGTGTGTAATCCTATAGGCTCGAGTTCGAAACCGGACATACATTATAAAATATGTTCACAAACTGACAGTTCCTACTTGGACATATTTTATAACTGTAATGACATTGGTTAGCGCCTATAAACACGCCAATGCCCCCAGAACAACTAGAGTGTGGTTTCATGAAGCACAATTAATGATTCATCATTATACTATCCTTTTGTTTCAAATAGTGTGTTAAATATGAATATGGATCTTTATCATTCCATAATTTAATTATTCTGTTTCTCGTTATATTCCGATTAAACAACCAAATCAATGGGACGTAATCCAGATCGATATTGGGTATGGCCATACAAACATCTTGACAACCCTACGAGGGGCCCAGTAATATTATACTTCAAAACAAATTTGAATGAACAAATTCTACCTTTACTACAAGAGTAATCTGTGAATTTCACAACACTTCTGAAAATAGCCCTTATAACTATCAGTTACGAATTGTGGTAGACTATTTCACAGAAATGGGATCCACCCATGACCATTCCGGCTTGCGTCTCAAGTCTGAGGATAAATAAAGTTTATCATTTTCATGATTTACTTGATGACAAAGATCTATAAAGTACAATCATGTTAGTTAGGATAAGTCTGATATGCAACCTTTTGAATATCATGTGAGTATGGTAGGACCTTCCTTCAATATACAAAGTATATTTTAAGCAATCCCTCAGATTTGTCTTAATTCAATCATATTCCCATATGATTGATCGACAATAGACATTTAGAATAACATAAGTTATTCATGGAGTTAAACATGCAAATACAGGATACAACTTATTATAAATGAAAACGAACATACCAAGTACTTTAATTCATTAAAATAATAATTGTTTAATACATCCTCTATCCAAATACTAATCACAGATTTACATGAGACTACTAGCTAAACGCATTCCTATGCTTTCAACATGTTGAGTAAGCTTTGCTTTAGGTAAAGCCTTCGTGAAGGGATCAGCTAGATTGTCATCTGTGTGAACTTTGAGTAGATTGATTTCATGAATTTTGACTTGTTCTCGAACATAGTGATATCGTCTAGGAAAGTGTCTGGCGCTTTTATAATTCCTGGTTCATTGGCAAATGTAATTGCTCCAGAATTGTCATAATACATCTTCATAGGGCTTTCATTTGAGGGCATAACTCCAAGCTCTGAAATAAACTTCCTTATCCAAACAGCTTCCATCGCAACTTCTTAAGCAGCTATCTACTCAGCTTCTATAGCAGACATGGCTATAGTGGTCTGCTTGGTACTCTTCCAATCCACTGCTCCTCCATTGACGACAAAGACATAACCCGTCTAAGACTTCATATCATCTTTATCAATCTGCCATCCCGCATCGCAGTAACTTGTAACTTTAACCTCTGCATTAGGATTACCACCATACACTAGAAACATATCTCGAGTAGCCCTTAAGTACTTGATAATGTGCTTAACAGCAGTCCAATGACTATCACATGAATTCTATTGCGATCGGCTTGTTATATTTTGTGCAAACGCCACATTTGGTCTTGTGCATCTCACTGCATACATGATAGATCCTCAAGCCCAGGCATAAGGAACATTCTTCATGCGTGTCACCTCAGCAGGTGTAGAAGTACATTGTTTGCTGCTTAAGCCAAGGTTTTCTTGCATCGGAAGATATCTCTTTTGGAATCTTGTATCCTGAATCTCTTCAAGATTTTATCAATGTAAGCACTTTGACTTAGTCCAATCAACCGCCTAGATCTATCTCTGTAGATCTTGATTCCTAGAATATATGTTGCTTCTCCTAAATCCTTTATAGCAAAACATATTCCAAGATAGGATTTAACCTCTTGTAAACTATGAATATGTGTTACCATAATCAATATGTCATCAACATACAGGATAAGAAAAGTAACATTACTCCCACTATCCTTATGGTATACACATGGCTCATCAAGATTTTGAGTAAAACCAAATTTCTTGATTTCCTCATCAAATCTCTTATTCCATTGCCTTGATGCTTGCTTCAATCGATAAGTGAATCTTTAAAGCTTGCATACTCGCTTTGGAAATTGTGGATTCACAAACCCTCACGTTGCGTGTTGGAACACAAAAATACAGATAGTTTACTAGATTAGATATTCCACCCCCACGACACTTATATAGTCATGAGGGGAATAACAATGTTGTGGTATCACAACTTATCCTAGTAAAAACTTATCCTAGTAACGGTTGAGAGGTAACTCAACATTTCCTTGTACTAGTATAAATACTCCCTACTAGTTTCACTAGTAGGTGTGTGTTCTCATAATAAAATTATCTTTAGTCACCACTCTCTTCCTCTCTCTATACACCACCACCATGGGTGTGTTTGGGTATTCAGGTCGACCACCCGACACCACCATAATATCAACCTAAACACTAAATATCGATCCAACAATTGGAGTTTGAGCCTTGTTACTAGTTTTAGGTTGTTTTATTTAGTTGGTGATTTGTGTCTTATCCGTATTTTTTATTAGTCCAAAACTGTCCATACATCCTTTATTTTTTGGTCATATAAACAGTCCAAATCTGTCATTTTTGGGTGTCTAAATCTGTGGTGGAATCCAAAGATTATTATGTCAATGTTCATACTGATTCTTACCAAGTATTAATATGTCTTTCATCTCGTTTTTATAGTTAGAATCATGTTTTTGTGGTCAAAGTTAAGTTTTATGGGTTTTCAGATCCGAGGAAATTGGTGGTACTTTTTGCTCGCAAATGGTATCACAAAAGCAAAAGGCTCAGAAATTTTGAGGGTTTTACTGCGATAGCAGATTGCTATAACAGTGTTGCAACAACTGTTGCGACATCAATAGTTGTGATAGCATCTATTGCGACAGCAACAGTTGCGATAGCATCTGTTGCGACACCTGCAGTTGTGACAACAATTGTTAAGACAACTAGTTTTATAACAAGTTGCAACAGCAGACTTGCGAACCTTGTGTTACCCACTGTTTTACGAAAAGAAATGCGGTCAAAATTTACTCTTGACTTGTTAGACTTAAGATCACAAAACTTTTTCCTATTCTCTAAACAAATCAGATCTAGTATTGTATACAAGACCCGAATATGTTGCGAGAAGAACCACTTGATCATGAGATACCATAAGATACCCACAGTCACAGGTTTAACGTTTGACCAAAAATTTTATTAACAGCCTCATAGTCCATTAACATAAGTCAAAGCGGAATGAAAATACAAAAAGTCAAATCTAAATGTAAATGAATCATGAAACAAAAGTAGTACAAAATTAATTACGAGTAACAATTTGCTACCACCATCTCATAATATCATGATTTTTTTGTCAATTCATCAAAGGTGTTAAACTACCTGATGGGTTCGGATCTAACTTCAAGCATAAAGTGACCGACAATGATAGCAACATAACATGCTTGAAGGCTCATGACTGTCATATAATGATGCAGCGGTTACTTCCTGTTGGACTTCAAAATTGCTTGAAGGACCAAACCACTGCAACATCAATAATCGAGCTTTCTTCATTCTTCAAACAAATATGCGCTCGAACTTTGATGGTGGATGACATGTTGAAAGCTAAAGAACAATAGATCAATATTTTGTGCAGTTTTGAGCAAATATATCCTCCTGCTTTTTTTGACATTATGATTCACTTGGTTATTCATCTACCCGAAGAGGCTATTGAAGGAGGGCATGTTTACATGAGGTGGATGTATCTATTTGAAAGATACATGAAAAATCTCAAAAATTATGTCAGAAATAAAGCTAAGCCTGAAGGTTCAATAGCAGAGGGTTATGTTGCTGATGAAGCATTAACTTTCTGTTCGCATTATTTTCGGGGTGTTGAGAAGAGATTTAATCGTCCTGACCAGAATTAGGACAGTCCAAGCCCAACAAGTCGATTTGAGTTGTTTCGATCACTCTGTAAAAAGAATGGTAAATGATCATTAATTCGGTTTCAAAGAGACACAATGCAGAAAGTAGTATGGTATGTACTACACAACAGTCATGAAATCGACCCTACATGAACGAGTACAAGACGTACGTGTTTTATTTCAAAATTTGTTTTACGTAAGTTATTATTCAACGACTTATTCTAATATCATGAACATTTACAGGGCATTTCCTGGCAAAGACATACAAGAAGGATTTCCTCGCTGGTTTGAGAAGAAGGTAGACTTATTGTATGTATTACCCTATAAAAATAACGACTATTACTCATCTATATCTATTCTCAACTTTTTCATAGATTCGTGAATTAAAAGCAAAGAAGGACCCAAGTTGTACTTCCGAGTTATTTGCTTTAGCTTGTAGACCATCATGTACTGCAGTCTCAGTCGACTCTTGCGTAGTCAACGGTGTGAAGTTTATTGTTGGGAATTATACTTAACAGTTGGAACTGTCAAGCTTAAAGAAGAAATTGTTGGAAGTTTACACTTGCAGTACAAACTTAGTTTGTACTACTCAGCTTAGAAAGTTAGTACTGATTATGAGATTGTGATCAAATATGAAGACGCGTTCAAGATAATTATAGAATGGATTGCATGAATATTTTATATGTTTAGAATGATACGTATATTGTTCTAGTATAGTTATCTTATACAAGACTCCTTGTGTATTATAAAAGGAGCTTCTAGGTTAAGAGAAAAATAAGAGAAGCATACAAAAATATATGAATACATAGAATAGCTTCAAGGTTGTAACCCTAGTGATAGCAAAGATCACTCGTATTATTTTAATAATATTGAAGCCTGTTTTGGTGGTGAATATACAGTGTTTCTGTCTCATTGTTTCTTATATACACTCATACATTCCACATATAATATCTCTCTAAGTGTTAACTAGTAAATTCCGCTTGCTAGTTGGCATATACTCAAAGTATCAATCTAACACAAGGCGTGTGTTTAGATCCTTCACAAGTGGTATCAGAGACAGGTTTTGATAATTTGAATTAGAATATCCAAAGAAACAACTCACCTTAACAAATCTAATGGAGATGGAAAACAACCAGTCCAATGTTGCAGCAAGGCTTCCAATGCTCAAACTCAATGAGTTCGAGATGTGGAGAATCATGATAGAGCAGTACTTTATTGTACAAGCTTATGCTCTGTGGGAGATCATCATGTTTCGTGACTCATTCAAGCCTGGTACCTCTTCTGAAACAATTGATGGCAAGGAGGTTCAAAAGCTGAATACTGGCCCAATCACCAGTGAAGAAAGGCTTCAAAAGAAGAATGACATGAAGGCAAGAAGCTTACTACTTATGACTCTTCCTAAGGATCAAATAATTGCATTCAGCAAGTACAAAACAGCAAAGACCCCTTTTGAAGAGATCTGCTCAGTGTTTGGTGGAAATGATGCTACCAAAAAGACTCAGAAAACATTGTTGAAGCAAGTTATGAAAACTTCTCTTCAACCAAAAATGAGTCTATTGATAGCATCTTTACAAGACTCAAAAATATTATAACACAACTGACTGTGTTTGGCATTGAGGTAGACAAGGAAGACCTCAATTTGAAGTTCTTAAGGAGTTTGCCTTCAGAGTTTCACACCAATGTAATTGTCTGGGAGAACAAACCAGAAGTTGAAACTATGAAACTTAATGATCTTTACAATAATTTTAAAATTATTGAACAAAGATTGAAGAAGGCTGGAAAGTTAAGTACCAGCTCTAGGAACTTGGCACTTCTTTCATCTTCTATTAATGACTCTTCTGATGAAGATAGTGATGAAGAAAATTCCATTGCTGATCTTGTTGTTTCCACTATTAGTACAAGTGTTACCACTGCTAATTCTAAAAGAAAGATTGTTGGACTTGGAGATCCTACCTTCTATGCTTTCCTCTCAAGCCAAGTTAGTGGTTCACTTCTAACACATGAAGATATGGAGCAAGTAGATGATGATGATATGGAAAAGATGGATATCAAGTGGCAGGTTGCACTTCTTAGCATGAGGGCTAAGAAGTTCTGGTAAAGGACTGGAAGGAAAATTACCATCAATGGTAATGAAACTGCAGGCTTTGACAAGAAGAAAGTAGAATGTTTCAACTGTCATAAGTTGGGACACTTTGCTAGAGAATGCAGAAAACCAAGGAAGCAAGATAACAAATCTACTTGGTACAAGCAAGAAAAGAAGAAACATCCATCTGTGGAAGAACCAAAAGCCATGCTAGCTATTGATGGAGTTAGTTATGATTGGAGTTTTATGGCAGATGAAAAAGTAACATCTTTTGAAGCAGTATTGGTAGCAACAGAGTTTGCTCTTATGGCATTCTCTGACTCTTAGGTACATTCTAATGATAGTTGTTCTAAATCTTGTAAAGCTTAAAAAGAGTATGAAAGACTTAGGGAACTATTAGAGAAACAAGCAACAGAGTTAATGGATTCTAACTATAATTTGTCTAATCATAAAAGAGGCTTGTCTGTTTTAGAAGCACAGTTAGAAAATTATAGGGCTAATGAGTCTAAATATAATGATGAAATAGCTTTTTTAAAGAGAGGTTTAGACTATAAGATAGTTGTTAATGAGGCCCTTAGAGAAGAGTTAGAAAAGCTCAAGAAGGCTAATGAAAATGTTAAATTAATCTGTGACACACTTTCTTATCAGTCTCAAAGTATTGTTAGAATTTGGGAAGCACAGGTTGTTAATAAGGTAAAGTCAGGTGTATGGTACAAGTCAGTTCCTCCACCACTAAGAGGTGTACCAGCACCTCCAGGTATAGACTTGGCTCATACAGGATTAGAAGAGTTTCAAGAACCAACCTTTAACTATGGCCCCAAATTTGTTAAAAGTGGTAGTGAAGAAAAGATTGAGCCAAAGAGTGAAGTTTTTGAAAGTGCTAGTGATTCATCTTTAGCTGATGAAGTAGTATTAAATGTTAAGGTTAAAGAGGAAACTTTTGAACCTAAGGTTGTTAGGAATGAAACTAAATCACCTAAATAACAAGTTAAACAACCTAGGTCACCAATCAAGTATGCTGAGATGTATAGGTCCAAATCTAGATCAAAAAGTCCTAAGGGAAACTATAGGAACTGAAATAATCTTAAATCTCATCAACTTGGTAGTAGTTCTGTTATGAATAATAAAGCATGTTATATTTGTGGTAGCTTTGATCATTTGCATGCTTACTGTGGTTACCACCAGGGAAGAAGAGTGGTATTTGGGAAAACTAGGGTCTCAGGGAATACACATCAAAAGGGGAATGAAAATTTGTTTTAAAGAAACAATCACCCTAATGCCAAAAGTAAATTTTTTCCCAGAACAGTACAAACACAATCAACTTGTACTAATAGACCAACCAAGATATTTTACCCAAGATAACCTGTTACAAGTGCAAAACCAATTACAACTTTTGTTAAAACAACAAAAGCAGGAAAAAGGTCATTTTATGAGAAAAGGGTTGTTCATAACATGAAGTGGGTTCCCAAAGCTAAAACAAATGAGCCAGCAGTTTGTACTGTTAGGCCAAAAGTTAGTACTGGCAGTGTTGTGAATAACAATAGGGTAAAAATGGGAAATGCTGTGAAGGCCTCAGCACGTTGGGAATGGAGACCAAAAGGAACTAATACCTCTAACAATCCCAATGGTGTATCAATGACCTTTGATAGATATAATTATATTGATACACAAGGCAGATCCAAGTCAATCATGGCTTGGGTCTCCAAGAGAAACTAAATTTTTCTCTTATCTTATGTGCAAGGACATCCAAATTCTATAAAGACTGATCAAGGATACTCTGACAGTAGATGTTCAAGTCATATGACTGGCAATAAGTCTTATCTTTCAAACTTCATACCATGTGAAGGACAATATGTCAGCTTTGGAGGAGGTATTGGTGGTAAAATTTCTGGTAAAGGAACTATCAAAACTGGAAACTTGGATTTTGAAGATGTACTATGTGATAGAGCTTAAGTATAATCTCTTCAGTGTCTCACAGATGTGTGAGAAGAAGAAAAAAGTTCTGTTTACTGATAATGAATGTTTTGTCCTATCTAAAGACTATAAGTTGCCCGATGAAAGTAAATATTGCTTAAAATTCCTAGAAAAGGCAACTTATACAACATAGATATGAAGAACATTGTTCCCAAAGAGAACCTTACTTGCTTGCTTGCAAAAGCCACATTGGATTAATCAATGTTATGGCATAGGAGGCTTGGTCATATTAACTTCAAGACCATCAACAAGATTGTGAAAGATGGCTTGGTAAGAGGTTTACCCCAGAAAAGATTTGAGAATTACCAAACCTGTGTTGCATGTCTCAAAGGTAAACAACACAGAGCTTCTTGCAAGCCTAAAGCTCTAAATTCTATTGCTCACCCACTTTACATGTTGCATATGGACTTGTTTGGTCCAACTTCTGTGAGCAGTATAAACTTCAAAAGGTACTGTCTTGTTGTACCTGATAACTATAGCAGATTTACTTGGGTTTTCTTCTTGGCCACTAAGGATGAGACAGCATGCATCCTTAAAACTTTCATTACTGAGGTAGAAAACCTAGTTGATAAGAAGGTTAAAATTATCAGATGTGATAAAGGGACAGAGTTAAAAAATAAATGGATGATTTTTGTAAGGTCAAGGGTATTAAAAGGGAGTATAGTGTTCCTAGAACTCCTCAGAAAAATGGGGTTGCTGAAAGGAGAAATAGGACTTTGATAGAAGATGCTAGAACCATGTTGGCTGACTCAAAACTTCTTATGAATTTTTGGGCTGAAGCAGTTAGCACTGCTTGTTATGTACATAATAGGGTTTTAGTGGTACAGTCAAAGAACAAGACACCTTATGTACAGAATAGGGTTTATGAGACCATTTGGGTGTCATGTTACCATTTTGAATACCATAGACCATTTAGGAAAGTTTGATGGAAAAACTGAAGAGGGTTATTTTGTTGGATACTATGTGGTTAGTAAATCATTTAGAGTGTTGGCATGTGTCACAACTCGTAATTTCCGGTCATTTTCTAAACTTCGACATTCTACTATTCACAAATTACTATTCATCGATCACTATTCATCGTTTTACTATTCATCATTTTTTAGGTCAATTTGACATTCCGAGAAACATTCAGAAATTTTACTATTCACTTGACACTATTCATTCCCGAGAGAAAACCACTATTCACGTGCATTACTCATGTCGTCGTAAATTTAGTTTACGAGTGTTCAAATTCGCGTAACCGTATTGGTTCAGGAGCGAATTCATGCATTATTATCAGGGACATTTCATACGGACTAGAAATAGTCTGCATATTATCATTAGGGCACTTGCATACTATTCCACTCGTAGGATAACTAAAGTAATACTTTTGGTACAATTAACGATTTACGTATGTTTATTTTAAATAAACACTAATACGCGAACTATAAACGTGACAAACATGTCCGACACTCCCGACTATTATCCCAATATATTTTTATACTCATTATAATAATATAAAAATTATATTATTAATTTACCCGATGTTTTGAAACCGATTACTATATTTCACGGTCGGAGCTTATTACTTCGTCGGTTTGCGTTATTTCAATTCAATAATTTTTCTAACACCCGATTCTCATCAGGAATAATATTTTACAACTTTTACAACTTCGTCGTATTTTATTTTACCTCGTCACGATTTATTTTTAGTTAACTCGGTACCCGATAACACCTAATGCATACATAAAACCAACTAATACTTACATCCACTAGACATATTCATTAAATAGCACACAAACCACACCTTTTTCCCCCCTAAATGGCGCCCCATGTTCCCCTCTAGTCCATAAATACTTGATTACCTTAGACCAATTTTTGACTAGACTAAATATATATACATCTATACTTCATTTCATACTTTCATTTTATACCAAAGCTAGAAAACTCATCTCTTTCTCTCTTCTTCTCCATGGATCGACCAAGACATGAGCACCAAGAAGAAACCATAATTTTTTCCAAGATCAAGTGATTTTACAACTCTAGTATACTTCTATTTTGGGTTTTGAAATAAAAACCAAGAAGTATTTAGGTACCTAGTTACTTTAAACACCTTCAAACTACTAGTAAGCTTTTCTTGATCTTTCTTAATGTTTCATACATTTATTTTATGTATTTTCAAATCATAGTAGTAGATCATGCATATATATATATATATATATATATGTTATATATACCACTTTTACAATAATACTCTTTAATCTTAGATCTATAATTTTATTAGTAACTTCAAGAGATCCACCAAGATTGGTGATGTTTAGGAACCCATGACACCCTAAGAAGGTGTATGGTAGGATTAGACTAGTTTTGTGGTGATTGAAGTGGTTTTGAACAAGTTAGAAACTAGGAAAATCTATTTTTGACACTTTCAAAATGTTGCTGTCCCTTTTTGGCAAACGTGGAAAGATCAGGGGCAAGGGTGTAACTTTTGACCAAAGATTTAGAAAATACTCTCCGATACGAAACTATAGCCGAAAACGGGGATAAAAACGAGTTAATAACGAAGGAGATATGATTTTTGTAAATTTAACGACGAAAACTATTTTCTGAAAAACTGCATGCTGTTTGACAGTTTTCGACGGGCAAATATAGGCGTAAAACGTAACCTAGAGGAGCCGAGCTATCGAAAATATATTAGTATATACTAAAACGAATCCGTGGATATAAAGAACGAGGAAAATGAGCTTAAAACGACCAAGTTATACGCGTTTTAACATCGTCAAAACTATATATATATATATATATATATATATATATATATATATATATATATATATATATATATATATATATATATATATATATATATATATATATATATATAGTCACTACTAGAAAATAATAACTTACGCACTAAATGATATATTTTCTAGAAATGCTACTAAGGACTATATTCTTAACAAATGAAATACGTACGACTCAAGGTTTATTACGCGACTACTAGACGCTATTTTAAAGTTTTCAAGACGAGGAATATAACACTAACATTTTTATACGATACACTACGACAAGTTATATACTTCTATATTTGGACTTATTTTCCTAAGTATGGAAACTATTTTACTTTGACAATAACTAGTATTTCCAAGTTACGAGTGGTATAGGCATCATGTGCACGTGCATTCATTTCATCATGTCATGATCTAAGGAAGATCGTTATTACTCATATTAGGTTGCGGTTAGAGATCGTGCCTCCTTTCAGTGTATCCATTCTTGTCATCGTAGCTATCGCTTCAGGTGAGTCATAGCCCCTACTTTTTAATTATTTTGCAAACTCTTTGGGGGAGAATACATGCTCGTTTTACTTAAATGCATTCCTTGCTTTACCTGGTTGATTACCTACATTTCATTGGTATGCTTGATTTCTTGTTTTTCATGTGACTTGTCTCTTAAACATTAGTACTTATTAGTTCTCTGGCGACATTGTCAGTATTAGTTCTCTGGCGACATTGTCAGTATTATTTATCTGGCGACATTGTCAGCATTGTTGATATAACCTCATTGACTGAATTATTTATATAGCCATTTTGCTATATTTATCTGGGAATTTGGATACTAGTATTACTTTTGCTCACGTAGACTTTAACATATTGGGCAGTGGGTTGTAAACACACAGGTTACAAGTCTCTTATGGCGGGACTTGCAACTGAGTGGATTTACGATGCCTTTGCTGGGCGATCTTTTCTCTATAGGCATTATCTGTCAAACAAACTCTATGAACTCACCAACCTCGTGTTGACACTTTAGCATGTATTTTCAGGTTTTAAGCATATGGCACGCTACTGGAGGTTTTGGCAGGGCATGACATGGTCATAAAAGACTCTGATTATTTATATGGGGACCGTTTTAAACTACTTTTAAGGGCCTACTTCCGCACTAATTTTAAACAATGTAAATTCAATACTTTTAGTTAAACGATTTTATTCTAAATGATTGAAGTGAAAACCAATTTTGTACTTGTGCTGTAATACCAATTGAGTTACACCCCAGCTACATGTATGCTTCCGCTAGACCCGATTTTGGGGGTGTGACAGCATGAATATTACGATATTTAATCTAAACATCCTCTTCATGTTTTGATGATGACAAAGATGTAAGTTACAACATATAACGTAAAGTGCTTAAGTTACTTGCGATCATAATTCATCTACGCATTCATACGTCAACAAGCCTCGACATCTCAACGTCTCGAGTATGCTTCAACAATCACTTAAGGTATGTACAAACAAATGTCTAATAAATTTTAAGATCAAAGGGATTTTATTTAGACACTAAAAATTTTATAAAATGTTATAAACATCTTATATATTTTGAAAAACACTTTTGGTATATAAAGGAAAAATGTTTAATTCATAATAAATATATGAATTCGAATTTTTAGCCAAAAACAGTTAAAATTTCACTAGATAAACCTTCACCAGAAAAAGACAAGAAAACAGCCATTTCTGTCTGGGCGGCCCCCTTAATTTTAAGAGGGTCGGCCACCATTTAAGGGGGCCGGCACGCTCCTTTTGCCAGAAACGGCTGCCTATAAATACTGGATCATTTCTGCTATTTTTTAACACCTTTTGCACGAAAATTTTCAGTCTCAATCATTTCAAAACATCTTTATAAATCCTTTGATCATAAGATTATAAGTCTTTGTTTCAAGTGATCCAATCATTCACCACTCAAAGTGCAAGAGAATAATCCTCCCTATCATAAAGCCAAAGATGTATTAGAGTCTAGTTAGTGTTGTTGTGAAGTTGTGAGTTATGTATGTATATGTAATAATTAGATCATGGTGATCTTACTTAGTAGTGAGTTAATGAGTGAATAAGAAGTAGTGGGAAGAAGTAGTAGTGTGGAGAAGTCATGTAGAAGTAGGTGTGCGAATAAGTAGTGGAGTATAGAAGAAGTTGTGAAGTAGTGATGAAGTTGTGAAGTCGTGAAGAAGTCGTGAAGTCGTGTAGAAGTGGTGTAGTGATAGAAGTCGTGTCGTGAGTTTGGTCCTAGCTAGCATTAGGACTCAACATTTTGCTTGGTGTCGTTAAACAGTGTAAGCAAAGGTGTGTACGGTTTTCTCCGCCAAAAGGGAGCTTGTTGAGTAGTGTTGTGAACTCTCGAGTAGGTGAGTCGGGGAGTGGAGTAGGGCAAGGAAGGTGTCCTTGTAGCCGAACCACTATAAACATTGTGTCCTGTTTGCATTTTCTTTTTCTTATCTCTTTACATTTATTCTTGCATTTATCGCTTTATATCTATGTTTGCAAATATGTGTTGATAGTTGCTTATATTGTCATGATGATTAATTGTGTTATATTTACAAGTTAATATTGTGATTGTGTGTGTATAATTATATGATATGGTCTAATAGATTATTATTCACACTTCTCATATTGAGTTTAACTTGATAGATAATTTGATACAAAACGTTTTAAGATTTTAAAAGGAAAACATATTTACATAAAGATCAACCAATGCTCCATTCATAAAACTAAGTTTTGAAAACTAATCCAAAAGCACACATATATAATTGATCATACTGATTATAGGTTGTTTTCATACTAAACTCTAATTGAAAGTTTTTCAAACAAACAATTGAATAAATTCGAATCAACATTTTGAAACCAAGTTTTTATAAAACGAAAAGAGGGAAAACTGGTTAACCTCCCCTTCTAGTTTTCCACATAGGGTATACAATTTAAGGACCAAACATATTGAGGAAAACTTTCATGCAAACATTTTGGAGAATAAAGCTAATATTGCAGGTACAGGTCCAAGCTGGATGTTTGATATGGATTCTTTGACCCAATCTATGAACTATGTACCCGTTTCTACAGGTACAAACACTAATGATGTTGCAGGGTCAGAAGAATATGTTGCTACTGATGAATCAAACATGGAGAATGAAGTTGATCAATATCATGTTTTGATGCCTATTTGGGGTGCTGATCATTCTTCAAAGGATAATGGCTCACAATTTTCTACTGAAGGAAGAAAAGAAGGTGATGCTGCTGAAAAGAATTCAGATGCTCAGAATTCTCATAATAAGGATGTTCCTTATGCTAAATTTCTTGCATTAAGTTTTCATAATTAGTCTTGCATTGCATATTGGTATAGATGCCTTAATGTTACTTAAACATCTTGTAAATGAGTTAAATCTAGTTACCTAAATATTTCAAACAATCTAATCTATTTTCAACAAACGCTTAAATATTTTCAACAAATTACCTTGTTTTACCTTAGGTTGTTTAAACAAGAGAAATTGGATCACTTTAAAACATTAATAGTTATATAAAAGAAAAAGTATTTTCAAAATCTAAGTGTATTTATTACACGTAACAATAAATAGTTTTTCACATAAACAAAACATATAACAATCATGAAATAATAAGTCAACTTTCAATCATTCACTAATCTCACTCATAAATAATCTTAGGATATGGAAAACACTATCGAAATGTTTATTTATTTTAAATGAGTGTTCGTGAGGGTCAAGAAAGATCTTGATATTATATCAATTCATTATTCAAATTATGGTTGATATGTATATCAAATCTAATTGACACATTTTTTAGTGTGGACAAGAAATTGGATTGTTATTTATTTAGTTTTAAGATTATATCAAATTACAACAAAGGATATAGTCTTGAATCTACATACTCAATCACACTCGATTGATATGAAAATAACAAAATCCTTTTCCAAGATGATAAGAATATGCATCGGATCATAACTCACACTTGTGAATATGATGTCATATTGAGTCTACTTGTTCAATAGTTGTGTTACAAATATTTAGCAAATATATGCATAAAATACACAATGAAGTAGGATTGACAACTTGGATGTTTCGTCCGAAATATTCAAGCAATTTACATTCCAGTGCAATAGATAAATGTGTCATATCCGAAAAACCAAACATGAGCAAACTAACAACATATGTAAACTTTGCTCACACTACTTAAAATCATCACTCTAAGCTAAAATACATATTTAAGAATAATACACACTATATATTCTACGTATTTCATTTTCTTTGTAGCATGAATGGTTGTGTTACAAGATAATGCACTACACATTCCTTTTTGAAATGATAAGTTATTAGGATTGAAAAATAACTTGTCACAATGCATAAACAAGTAAAATTCATTTTGTAAATTATGATATATAACATTGTCAAAAATCATAGAAAATAATATTTGCTTAAGAATATATATATATATATATATATATATATATATATATATATATATATATATATATATATATATATGTATGTCTTGTTTTCATATCATTTGAGAATCACAAACTCATTTAAGATAAATAATCTTAATGAGATTCATTTCACAAGATATGCTAAGGAGCATTCTTAAATCAAGCACATTCATTAAATCAAGTAATATTCCATCAAAACCAAACAACCATTAAATCATAAACAAAAGATTAAAATATTTTGCTTACACTTATCAAAACATTCAACGCATCTCCATTGGGATCATGAGTAAAACATATCATCTAGATTTATCTTCATAAGAACATGATGTTTGAGTCACATTAAGCGAAGTATTAGTGAATCAAGCAAACTTCATATTTGGTACTCTTCGATAGGTAAATTTAAGAACTCAATTTCTTCTAAAAAGAGAATGACTACTGGAGAATCTATTGACTAGAAATTTAATTTAACCTAACGGTTGAATTGCTTCTATGTGAGAATTTGGGTGTGTGTAAGCCGCAAAAATGGTTGTGTTTAGCCTTAATTGAGCACCACTGGTAATAGTCTCATACTCATTCTCCAACTTGATTAAATTGCTCTTCCTAAATATACCTAACGCTAAGCTTACTTTTATGAACTTTGCTTCTCATTATAATTTTTCATTCATAGATTTATGGCATCTCGCATATGTGATATTTCTAGATGTTTATTTGCTCCTATGTGATTTGATAGTATGCTTTCATAATTATCTGCTTAGTTATTGAATGCATGTTTATTATAATAGTTTTTGTTTTTCTCTAACTATTTCGATATGATATATTTTTGTACTTGTTTATGATACATGCCTAAATGCCTTTACTTGCATTACTCTATTTGTCTTTTTTATCTAGGTATATATTTCTTGACTTTAGATTTTATACCTGTATTTCATGAGAACCTTAGTGTCACAATCCGATAGGTCATATTAGTCTCAAAATTGTCTTAAGTGTCCTAGTGTCTCCATGCATACTTACTTCTTTATTCATCATCTTGTTTCCTTCCAAACAATCCACTCCTTTGTCAAGAGATAGTTAGATTGTAATCTAATACCTCTCTAAGTTGATGTGACAACTTAAATATTTCATCCGAAATGTTTAAGTATTTTTAATTAGCAAAATGCAAATTGAAATGTCACTCATTGTTCATGTCTATTTCTTGATTCATGACTCTATTATTATATAGATGTCAAACACCTTCCGTCCACCTTTAGGAAAACCTCCTTGTATGCTATCCTTCATACTTCATGTCATTGTCAAGATTATCGTTTTCATGTTGGTTTGTCTTTATTTGTGTCACACTCTATGTCCGGATGAGCACAAATTTATTGGGAAGAGAAAACACACTCACTCATATATATCCTTCTACCTTACACTTAAACCTCATAAACCTTCTTTAGTAAATCCTCAAACCACCAATGTGAAATGAAAAACCGAGTCATCCTTCATACTACCAATCTCGAGTCATCCACCATTTCCATGCCCTCAAAGAAACCAAAAATCAATATCATACCTCCTAAATAATAAACCTCAACCTCAACCTCAAATTTCATATCCTAGTGCACCTAATGTACTATCTAAAACACCCTCTACCACATCTTCATCTCTATCCATCAATGGATATCCCAACTCGCAAGTGTCACCGCCACCTTCTACCCAAGATTAATTCCATGAATATCTCTCTTTCACTCTCACCCATCTTCACAAATAAATCCACCAAGTCATCTTCACAAGAAGATTCAACCATGTAACCATTCCGCACATTCTACTAAGTGTGTCATCACCACCAAAACTTAAATCCCTGAAAGTCAAGTGAATTTCTTTGTGAAATGCATAAAGTGTTGTTGAGTCACCATTGGTATGTAGTCAAGGCCACCTAGCCATCTTCTCCAATACCCATTTCCCATCTCCATACACTCATAAACATGTTTGCCTATGTAGTCAAAAGTCAAGTGAATTTCATTATGAAATGCGTCCTTTCCACTTTCTAGCAAGTGAAGAACACAATGAAGAAATCCAAGCTTCAAGTGTTGTCGAGTCATCACCACCTCATTTCACATATCCACCTTCGGTCGTCAACCAACAAAACACCTAAAAATCCCATGATTCCCTATCATTCACCTTTGTCAAACGATATATTAATCTAAACCATAATTGTCAACCCTTTGTCATCACCTTCACTTTACATTCACGCTCATCCCTCCTCATTTTTCTACGTTTTTTTAAAGAACATATCATTCTCATCTTCATTTTTCTTTAACTCTTTTAGAGTATATATTTTTTTGGCATCTTTCGGTCGAATCTTTGCATTAGGTCCTAATAATTGTCATGTCTTAAGCGTTGGTCATATTATTTTTTTTTGGGAATTTAGGTTGTTGTTTTTAAAACAATAACTACATGTGTCATATTTTTAGTCCATATTCCTTAGACATCCATATCTTGTTCCCCAATAAGTGTCATGCATATATCTATCATCATCATTATGTATATGTGCATTCTTTTTCAACTAACTTTGCCTTGTAGCACTCTTCCGTTGCTTGATTTCTTGATGCCTCAAATAAGGGGGAGCATACACCAAGGGGGAGCATTGGTGATGTGTATTACATCCCTATCTATATATATATATTTGTTGCAGGAAACTAACCCTTGATGCAGGTTATAAGTTTGCTATTTATTTGATCCATGGATTCGCTAGAGTCATATTTTAGAGGTTGATATGATCAAGGCTTCACTTACGATGATGCAAGCTATCCTCTTTATTTCAAGAATTGAAGTTTAGTTGAAGTCTCATCTAGGAGTCCACTTTATTGCTTCGACAAAAGGGGGAGAAGAAGTGTAAACAAGTAACTTATACATTCTACTATAAGTTATAGTTTACATAGTTTGTCATCATCAAAAAGGGGGAGATTGTTGGCATGAATATTACGATATTTAATCTAAACATCCTCTTCATATTTTGATGATGACAAAGATGTAAGTTAAAACATATAACGTAAAGTGCTTAAGTTACTTGTGATCACAATTCATCTATGCATTCATACGTCAACAAGCCTCGACATCTCAACGTCTCGAGTATGCTTCAACAATCACTTAAGGTATGTACAAACAAATGTCTAATACATTTTATGATCAAAGGGATTTTATTTAGACACTACAAATTTTATAAAATGTTATAACATCTTATATATTTTGAAACTTTTGGTATATAAAGGAAAATGTTTAATTCATAATAAATATATGAATTCAAATTTTTAGCCAAAAACAGTTAAAATTTTACTAGATAAACATTTCCCAGAAAAAGACAAGAAAACAGCCGTTTCTGTCTGGGCGGCCCCCTTAATTTTAAGGGGGCCGGACACCATTTAAGGGGGCCGACACGCTCTTTTTGCCAGAAATGGCTGCCTATAAATACTGGATAATTTCTGCTATTTTTTAACACTTTTTGCACAAAAATTTTCAGTCCCAATCCTTTCAAAACATCTTTCTAAATCCTTTGATCATAAGATTATAAGTCTTTGCACAAAAATTTCCCCCCTTAATTTTATAAATACGTGTCGTGAGTTTGGTCCTAGCTAGCATTAGGACTCGACATTTTGCTTGGTGTCGTTAAACGGTGTAAGCAAAGGTGTGTACGGTTTTCTCCGCCAAAAGGGAGCTTGTTGAGAAGTGTTGTGAACTCTCGAGTAGGTGACTCGGGGAGTGGAGTAGGGCAAGGAAGGCGTCCTTGTAGCCGAACCACTATAAATCATTGTGTCTGGTTTGCATTTTCTTTCTCTTATCTCTTTACATTTATTCTTGCATTTATCGCTTTATATCTATGTTTGCAAATATGTGTTGATAGTTGCTTATATTGTCATGATGATTAATTGTGTTATAGTTACAAGTTAATATTGTGATTGTGTGTATAATTATATGATATGGCCTAATAGATTATTATTCACACTTCTCATATTGAGTTTAACTTGATAGATAATTTGATACAAAACGTTTTAAGATTTTAAAAGGAAAACGTATTTATAACGATCAACCAATGCTCCATTCATAAAACTAAGTTTTGAAAACTAATCCAAAATCACACATATATAATTGATCATACTGATTATAGGTTGTTTTCATACTAAACTCTAATTGATAGTTTTTCAAACAAACAATTGAATAAATTCGAATCAACATTTTGATAAATATTTTGAAACCAAGTTTTTATAAAACAAAAAAGAGGGAAAACTATTCAACTCCCCCTTCTAGTTTTCCACATAGGGTATACAATTTAAGGACCAAACATATTGAGGAAAACTTGCATGCAAACGTTTTGGAGAATAAAGCTAATATTTCAGGTACAGGTCCAAGTTGGATATTTGATATGGATTCTTTGACCCAATCTATGAACTATGTACTCGTTTCTACAGGTACAAACACTAATGATGTTACAGGGTCAGAAGAATATGTTGCTACTGATATATCAAACATGGAGAATGAGATCAATATCATGTTTTGATGCCTATTTGGGGTGCTGATCATTCTTCAAAGGATAAAGGCTCACAATCGTCTACGGAAGGAAGAGAAGAAGGTGATGCTGATGAAAAGAATTCAGATGCTCAGAATTCTCAGAATAAGGATGTTCCTTATGCTAAATTTCTTGCGTTAAGTTTGCATAATTAGTCTTGCATTGCATATTGGTATAGATGCCTTAATGTTACTTAAACATCTTGTAAATGAGTTAAATCTAGTTACCTAAATATTTCAAACAATCTAATCTATTTTCAACAAACGCTTAAATATTTTCAACAAATTACCTTGTTTTACCTTAGGTTGTTTAAACAAGAGAAATTTGATCACTTTAAAACATTAATAGTTATATAAAAGAAAAAGTATTTTCAAAATCTAAGTGTGTTTATTACACGTAACAATAAATAGTTTTTCACATAAACAAAACATATAACAATCATAAAACAATAAGTCAACTTTCAATCATTCACTATCTCACTCATAAATAATCTTAGGATATGGAACACACTATCGAAATGTTTATTTATTTTAAATGAGTGTTCGTGAGGGTCAAGAAAGATCTTGATATTATATAAATTCATTATTCAAATTATGGTTAATATATTTATCAAATCTAATTGACACATTTTTTAGTGTGGATAAGAAATAGGATTGTTATTTGTTTAGTTTCAAGATTATATCAAATTACAACTAAGGATATAGTCTTTAATCTACATACTCAATCACAATCAATTGATATGAAAATAACAAAATCCTTTTTGAAGACGATAAGAATATGCATCGGTTGAAAATCAACTACTAGTGGATAGAAAATCAACTACTGGTGGATGTCAGTTTCTTGGATGCAGGTTGATCTCATGGCAGTGCAAAAAGCAAACAATGGTGACTACTTTTACAACTGAAGCAGAGTATGTGGCTGCTGCTAGTTTTTGTGCTCAAGTATTGTGGCTTCAAAACCAATTGCTTGATTATAGGTACAATTTTAGGAACACCATTATTTAGATTGATAATAACAGTACAATGTGTATAATTAAAAATCCAGTTCAACATTCTAAAACAAAACATATTGAAATTAGACATCATTTTATCAGGGATTGAAATGAGAAAAAGTTAGTTCAGGTTGTCAAAATTCATACTGATGACAACTATGCTGACTTATTAAAAAAAGGTTTTGATGTGGGGAGGTTTCAATACTTGATTGCAGGTATTGGAATGCTCAATCCATAAAATTCTGATGTCTAAGTGTTATTTCCAAAAGAATGTGGATTTGTACTGGTTGTATTATCAATAACATGCTTTTTCAAGTTTGTATTGATAAAAGTATTTTTGGTACTGCTTATGTTGAGATGTTAGTCAATGCTCATAATTATTAAAGAAAACATACTTTGCTTTGTATTTTTCTTGGTTTTGGACTAACATTCACATGGAATATAAGCATTATGAATAGAATTGAGTAGGAGTTTGCTCAAATTTGCAATGTGTGATTTTTCATACATAACAAATGGTAATCAGTTCACCATGTCTTAACCACATAAGAACTGACTAGTCCAGAGCAAACGGCCACTGGTAAAGACTAATCAAACCCGTTCATGGTTGATAGTTTACCAAAAACTATATGGTTATCAACTCACCATATTCTTATGATGAAGGGTTGGCTAGTACAAAGCAAACAGCTCTTGGGAAAGACAAGTTAAATCCGTGTATAGCTAATAGTTTGCTCAAAACTTTATATGAGCAATCATGTTTTTATGACAAATTTTTATATTGCTCTTTGAAAACTTTTTGTCCTGTTGAGTTAAAGTTTGTCCTGTTAATGTTCAACTTACAACTGTTGACTTAGTAAATGATTTTTGGATAATATAATTGGGAAAATCTTTTGTTTCTATACTTTTAGAGTTTTTCGTGAAAGAATATATTGTTTCTAAATTTATATTCTCAGAGAAAATTCTTTCTTGAGCAACAATTCATAAACCCTAACAGTATAAGTATATCATCCCAATTATCTTCTTAATCATATTCGATCTCTCTTCTCTTCACAACCAAATTGTTCTTCATAATCATGGTTAACTTGGTTTCTGAAGGCTCAGGAGTAAAACCTAGTTTCTCTAGGGATGAAACTCAGCTAATGTCCAATGATGCACCTCTCACAGCAGGTGCACAGCTGGAAGTGTTAAGTATAGTATACAACTTTCTGAATTGATGGATCTTTGTGTTACTTTAGCTTCCAAGGTTTCAGATTTGGAAGCTGACCTCAAGAAAACAAAGCTTCTTTTTACAGAGTTGCAAGATCAGGTTAAGCAGTTGCAAGTTAAGAAGGAAGATCAAATTGATTCTTCTTCTACCTCAGATTCAGATGATTTTTATGTGGCTGTGAGAAATTCTTCCAAATAGGGGAGGAAACTAGTCACAGAGGAATATGGAGTCAAAGATTCAGGGGAGGAAAATACAATGTATTATTAAAGATTTTGAAGAAGATGAAGAAGATGAAGTAGGTTTCTTTGATGATCAAGAAAGCACTGCTAGTTTTTATAAAGAAAAGGTTGGTGAAAAAGAGGAATATGAACCACAAGAAGAAGCTATGTATATTAATCTGTTTCCAGCAAGGATATCAAGGATTGTGGATTGGAAAATTAGCAGAGATGAGTTTGGTAAAGCTTGGAAGATAATTAGAGCTTATGGAAAGTCTGAATATTACAAGAACTTGAAACATTAGTGAAGTCTTGTTATAGAGAAGATTTAGATACATTATGGAAGCTGGTTCAATTGAAACTCAAAGAAGTCAAGAAAGCTGATGTGAAAGAACAAGAACTTTGGGTGGAGCTTAAAAGGTTATATGATCCAGATCCTACAGATGTGTATTGGAACTTTCCAAGTCAAGATCAAACTATCTCATGGAAATTCTATAACTCATGCAATGTTCACCATTTATCAACTAAATGTGGAGTTGCATTTATGCTTGCAGAGTTGCAGTATCCATTATGTAAAGAAGTATTGATCAGAATGATTTTCTCAAAGCTTCAATAGGAAGAAGAAACTGAAACTATTCAAAATCTCATTCTAAGTATAAGTGGTCAAGTGCTAACTAAGATATGTGATGGGTTTGACAGTGAAACAAAGCAAGAAGAGAAAAAGGTGTTAAGTGTTTGGAAGAATTCCCTTTAATTCTAATAACTAAAGTATAATTAAAGAAACTTGTGAATTTGCAGAGGAGTCACAAGTTTAAGGGAGGATTGTTGGGAATTATACTTAACAGTTGGAACTGTCAAGCTTAAAGAAGAATTTGTTGGAAGTTTAGACTTGCAGTACAAACTTAGTTTGTACTGCTCAGCTCAGAAAGTTAGTACTGATTATGAGATTGTGATCAAATATGAAGACACATTAAAGATAATTATAGAATGGATTGCATGAATATTTTATATGTTTAGAATGATATGTATATTGTTCTAGTATAGTTATCTTGTACAAGACTCTTTATGTGTTATAAAAGGGGCTTCTAGGTTAAGAGAAAAATAAGAGAAGCATACAGAAATATACGAATACATAGAATAGCTTCAAGGTTGTAACCCTAGTGATAGCAAAGATCACTCGTATTATTTTAATAATATTGAAGCTTGTTTTGGTGGTGAATATACAGTGTTTATGTCTCATTGTTTCTTATATACACTCATACATTCCACATACAATATCTTCTAAGTGTTAACTAGTAAATTCCGCTTGTTAGTTGGCATATACTCAAAGTATCAATCTAACACAAGTCGTGTGTGTTAATACAAATATCGCCTAAAAACGTTATTTATATTTTACGATCTTTGCTAAGTTTTGTTAATGACAAAGTATGAACTTTAGCTAATAGTAAATCATCACTTTAGTGTTTAAGTCTTGTTTAACTAAGGTTTACATTTCCTTTTAAACAAAACATTGTTTTTATTTCTTTAATTAGAAAGTGTCTTGTCACATCATACATTTATGGCAAGCTTGTGTATTTGACTTGCCATAACATCTTACACACTTTTGGAAGCTTTCCAAAGTGGATTCAATATGTTTGACTAGTTGTTGTTGATGTGACTTCGGTTGGTTTGAATTATTTATTGTAAAACCTACTGCAAGCCTGACGGAACCCTGGGGGTACACGGGCAGAACCCATCTGAAGGTTCCGCCGTATCCGCCAGACCTGCTGTTTGTTTTGCTATAAATACCAAGCCACTTGTTTGTTTTTGTCATCACTTTAGGACATATATTTTCATATACTCTCTCAACTAACTCGTAAACATTTGACTTGTGTGATCCTCTTATGTAGCAAGGGACTTCACAAGATCATTCAAGAAGTTACAAGCTTCAACTCTAAAGTTACAAGACTTGTTAGCTTTGTTATGTATAAGCTTTGGTAGTTTATACTTCATTTGTATCATGTGTGTAGAAGTGATCGGTTAGTATTTTAGGACTCAAAATACATAGTGTGTCGGGAGTTGTTGTACCCTTGTAAAAGAACTAATGGGAGTGGTTGTACCATTAGTAAAGAACTCGACATCTAGCTTAGTGTCGGTAAAAGTGTAAGCGACGATGGGAGTGGTTGTACCCTTGTAAAAGAACTCGACATCTAGCTTAATGTCGGTAAAAGTGTAAGCGACGTTGTAAAGGTTTCTCCACCGGGAAAGGAGCTTGTTGATTAGTGCTTATAACTCTCGAGTTGGAAACTAGGGGCGTGGATGTAGGGCAAGGAAAAAGAGTCCTTGTAGCCGAACCACGATAAACAATCGTGTTGTGGTTTGATGTTTGTTTCTTTGTCTTTGCTTATTACATATTGTCTTTAGTTAGAATTGTCATTCACACGTAAAGCTTTTCAAGGAATTAAACATGTAAAGTTGTACTTATATCTTTGAACAAACGTGAAGTTTTAAAAGGATAATCAAGTAAAAAAGCGGTAAACTATTCAACCCCCCTTCTAGTTTTCCACAATTGGCATCAAGAGCTACGTTACTCAAGATCTTTAAAATATAGTGTATTTTAAAACTTGGATCGATCCATGGATTTTGAAAATCTCAAAGAAGGGCAACCTATTCAAAACCCACCGCTATTTGAAAAAGAAAACTTCCTTGAATGGAAAAGTAAATTTGAAAACTATGTGAAATCAATTGATCAAGATCTTTGGCATATTATTTCTATTGGTGATTTCAAACCAACGAAAACAAGTTTTGAAAACCAAGATGACTATCCTAAACTTGATAAAAATACTAAAGCTAAGATAATGATTTATAAAGCTTTATCAAGTACCGAATATCAAAGAGTGTATTTTTGTCAAACGGCTAATGATATTTGAAAAAATATGTTAAACTTTCATCAAGAAATATGTCAAGTCAAAGATGATCAACTTGATCTCACATATGAATTAGAAGTCTTTGAAAAATTAATAGATAGATATTTAGTTGAGATAAATACATGTGCTACTAGTTTAAATGTTTTAAATGAAGGTGTAAGTGAAGATGATTACTCATGTCGTGCTCTTAGTGGACTTGCTTACGATTCATGGAATAACACGGATGAAGATGAAGTCAACCATCCGGCTTTTGATTCTCAACTAGATAAAACATCAAGCAAGGTACATTTTGAAACCAAACAATTTTGCTTTGACACATTTATCCTAGAGTTTTCTAAACTAGAAAATAAGTCTAAACTTATATGCAACATGGACCTAAAAACTATCTTTAACAATGAACCTTCAAAATCTTGTGTGAATAATTTTTAAAATGAAATCATGTTAGAAGATAAGATATCTAGACTTGAGAGTCATGTTGAAATTGATTTAGAATGCAAATTATGTCTAGATTACAAACATGAAATTCAAAGACAAAATGAAAAAGGAAAAATGCTTGCAAAATTTGAAGAAAGTTCAAAAGCTCTTGAATGTTGTTTGGAGAGTCAAAAGTCATTTAGAGATAGAACCGGATTAGGATTTAACTCTAATGAACCATCAATAAGTAAAACAAAGCAAGTTGTGTTTGTGAAACCTAGGAGAAAATTGTAGGAGTAATTCTATCTCTAGTAGGAACTCATTATAAAAGGATAAAGATATCATGTTCAAATATTTTTATGTGTTTGTCTAACCTCCTTGGATTCATAAGTATTTGAGTTTAGCTTTTCTACGAGTCAAGATTATTTGCTTAATGATTATCTTCTTGATGGCTAATCTATGGAGCTTAAAAGGTACACGTCTCTTCAACTTACCTTTCAGTGTTTCATATTGATTAGTATTAAGTTCTGTCATGGGTGATACTAGTAGTTTTTACTTTAAGATGGTTATGTTGTGTAAGTAACAATAAGGATTAGATCATTTGTGATTAAAGGATTTAGACACTACTTTTAGTAGGAGATATAAGGTGTTTTACTTCTTTTAACCTTTGGGAAAAGACATGAGTGAGTCTTACTTAATACTTGTCTACAAGTGAGCTAACTAAGAATCTCCTAAGTGATGAGACAACCAACACTTTTGTGATACTTGAAAATCTAGAAAAACCAAAACATTTCATAGATACTTATAGTACAACGTCTTTTGACATTATACCTTACATTTTCAATTATGTCTTAAATTCAACCATTCTTTTGTTAAAAAGTTTCATATAAGACACACAAAGATAAATAAATCATTTGAATTCATTAGGATGAGTGGAAGAAAATGATTTATAAACATCTAGGACTTGCGCATCAAATTTGACCCATAGTCTTATGATGTTGCATCTCTTGGACATTTACACTCATAGTGTTTTAAGTAAATAAACCCAAAGAGTCGAGGAGTCATTGAATTTAACATTCGATGAAAGACCACCTCCTTTTAAGATATCATCTTTGGTAGATGATGACTTAGTCGAAAGTCCAACATTGATAAGACAAGTAAGTCAAGATCAATAACAAGGAAGATGAACTATTAAAATTGAAATACAACATCCTTTCGTCTTATGTCAAACATTGAGTCAAGCAATATTGACAAGGTCATAAAAATTTGATTCATAAGTCATAGTTGTGATTAAAACAAATTTGATAAAAAGTGTTTTTGGACATTAGAGTAAAGCAACCATTAAAATAAAATGGATCTTTCAAAATAGAAATTAATGTAAATCTAAGAAAGATTTTTTTTTTTTTTTTACCTAAGCAAGCTCCAAAAGCAAGGGATAATCACTCAAAGACATTCCTAGTTATTCACATGTTCATAATGATTAAGTCCTTTATGACTTATCAAGAATGAGATTAGTAAATCCATAGGTAAAACTAAACATAGAGAAATGTTTGGAAGTATACTTGTTCTCACAACAAATAAATCTAACATTATGTTTAGTGCTTGTCTATGTGCTCGTTCCTTTTAGAGAAGATCCTAAAACAACTCTCTCGAAAGAGCTTATTTGGATTCAGCATAAGGTACTACACAACTAGGATTATGGTATCCCAAAAGAACGGGAATAGAAACCATAGTGTATGCTAAATGGAATTATGTCAGTAATAAGTTGATAAGAAAAGCCCAAGTGGTACTTGCACTTTTATACTTACTTACCCAATGATTCTCCAAAACGCGTAAGGTTCTCAAATTAGTATCGGATGGAGAAGCACATCAACAAGCTCCGCTTGAACAAGCAAATTCGTGTCAACAAAGGAATTCTTCAACAAAGGAAGCATCGACTTCAGCGACAATTCAATCCATTATGTTCTTAATTAACATATGGTGATCCATCATCATCGCCTTGGTAAAAATGTTCATTGAGGAACATCTTAACTAAGAAAGTCTTATACGTTAACCATTCTGTCAACGTTTTCACAAGACCTCTTGAATGAGAAGCATTCATCATCCATAGGCTTAGTCAAAGACTCATAAGACCTAAAACCTTAGTTTTGAACATTAGGATAAAACCACAAAAATCTAGACAACCCCTTTTGAATTTTTCCCTGCAGTACCCACGGAACCCTCAGACTATAAGGGCGGAACCCTCAGACCATAAGGGCGGAACCCTCTCTTTGGTTCCGACTGGTCCGCCAAATCTGCAGCATGTTTTATTTTTAATTTCAAAACCAAACACCTCTTTACTCACAACTCCAACTTACCAACAGCCATTCCTCACTCACAAACACCTTACCACACGAAAATTAGGGCTCTTACTTACATCTCTTCTAATCCAATCAACTTTGTAAGTATTTTTATCATAATTGCGTTTTCAATCAAAGTCTATCATTTTCATCTACATACATTCACTAGAATCTTAGGGTTTATGCATAAACTTGTTGATTCATGAAAAACCTTGGTTGTAAACTAATCATAATTTCCATTAGTTAGAAATTGTATCCTTTTTGTTAGTATCATGATTTACCAAACACACCAAGTCCATTGTCTTTCAAAAATCACTAGAATTCCACCTTTCACCACATTGTCAAAACAAATGAAAAACGTCATTAAAACATCACTTGCATAATGTCTCTTGAATGCTAAAGGGAATACATAACTAATATGTATTTTCGGGTACATTCAAACGAAGCTATATTGAACTAAGAGCGTTTGGGTTATCTTTTGTTTTATAACATAACTTGCATTACAAAAATGGTTCAAGCATCAAAATGAGTCAAGATAACCGCACCTCCACATTGTTTTCATATAGGCACACATTAGAACATTCTCATTATAAAAGTCATTAATTTGAACTTAAACTTTGTGTTTTCTAGGAATCAACATGCCTCCCGCAACATTCTCCGATCACAAAGAAACTCGTAACTACTTACCCAAACACCATAGGACCAAAGGTCTTACTAAAGATCAAGTTGAAACCTTTAAGAGTCTAGAAAAACGCTATGTTCATGAAGGAAGAACCATTGATCCATCCTTCCTAGAGGGAACATCCATTCGCCAAAACTTTGCCGCAATCAACTTTGATTGTCTTCTAGACATCGATGAGCAAATTTGCCCTAGGTTCATCTTAGAATTCTATGCAACCTTAAGCCTTTTCTTCGATGACGATGGTGAATTCTCACTAACCTTTAAAACCAATCACATTCCAAACATCATATCCTTGAAAGATTTTGCAACAATTCTTAGTGTCCCTAATGTTTGTACATGTCTCTATACGGATAAGCGGCCTCTTTCTAGTCTTGATTCCATCGAGCGTTTTCATCCATACGACACTCCTCTTGCGAATAAGGAAGCAATTCGTGAGCATCTATTTGTTAGAACCTCAACAACTAGGAAGAATCGTTCAGGTAATGAGGTAGATAAGGACCCTTTTGGTATGGAAATCAATGAGCTCAAGCCACAATTTAAGAAATGGGAAGAAATTCTTAGAGCCAACGTTATAAGTTCCATAGGAAATAGAGATCATGTCAACACATGTCTTAGCTACATGATCTATAGCATTTCCACCGGTCAACCTTTTAACTTAGCCTATTACCTCGCCAAAAGAATGGCTGACATACCCTTGGTACAAACAACCGCTCTTCCTTATGGAATGCTTCTCACCCGCCTCTTTAGAGCAATCTCACCCATTCCTCCTAACGATAAGGGAATGTGCCTTGACTATTCTCTCGTTCCTCACATCTTCGTCCCTCTAAGTGATAAATGAGTCTTCAAAGCTAAGGGCAAACGTACTCGCTCACCTTCACCATCATCATCATCATCATCCGACATGAGCGAGGACGATAAACTTCCTAACTCTAAATTACCTCCTTTAGAATACCTTCAAGAACTCCCCGTCATTGACAATGCATCTTAGGAATTCAAGCAAAACAAAGGAATCTTCAAGTGCTTTGGAAGATACCTAAGTAAGCTCAATAAGAAGATAGATCAGTTGTGAGATGCGTGATTAAGGAGTGTTTGGCTTATGAAGGTTTTAGAACTTTGTATGTGTTAAACTATGTGATTTGTATTGTTTTTCACGTTCATGCTTTATTACATTTGTCGGATTACGTTTTGTATGAGCCTTTATGCATAATGACCATATTTGAGGTGTTTGTCAATTTTTATGCTTATGGTAAATTTCACTAAGTTTAGTGAAAATCGCTAGCCCCTGGTCAAAGTCCTATGATATGAATGTCTACATGCCCAATTTTTGTATTTCCTAATCAGACATATAATAAATTTTCATTTTTAAGAGTTTTCGAAAAATTTGAAAATCGTCTCGCGGGTCAAATTAGTGGACTATCTCGTTTTTCAGACCTGGCGGATCTAGCGGCACCCTCAAATGGGTTCCGCCAGTGAAATTTCTGGGCAACCCAGAAATGGCCCAACGGACCAGACGGAACCCAAAACAGGGTTCTGCCTGTGTATCGCGAGGGTTCCGCCAGTCACCTGCAAAAAAATTTTGTCATTTTTCTTAAGTTCAAAACTTGTAAAGTGTCAAACCATTATCTTTAGTGAGAAACATCTTCCCTTAACTCCAATAACCATATTAGCACAACTCTCACTCACTAAAACAATTAGGAAGTCACTTACTGCCAAAAATTCAAATTCAAACATAACTAACCAAATGAACCCTTTTAAAGGATCCTTCAAACCATTGGAACATTTTCAACCAAATCACTTCCCATGATCACAAAGCATTGAGTGCATATGTTGGTCTTTCACTCCACCCAATTCCATTGGATTGACATCCAATGATTTGACATGTTCATGAAAATTTTCTAAATCATTTGAAACCTCAATCTTTATATGGTAGAACATCAAATCCAAACACCCATTCCAACATCTCTTCCACCCTATAAATTTGAAAGTTTTGCAACAATTCAAATCACACCATCACCATCAATAGTTCTTCTCTCAAAACATCAAAACCACACCTTTGAAATGACTAAATCCAATACCTCATCCGAGTCATCAAAATCCTTCTCAAAAACCACTAGGATTAGTGTTAAACCTTGTTGCTTCAACAAAACCGTCAAGTCAAGCTCATCATCTTCAAGTGATGCTTCACTTAACATTTCTTCACCTATCTAAGATTTCCTTAACCTTACTACCTCAACACCATCCTCAACACCTTACAATACCAATGTGATCACTATTCAAGATTTGCTTAATCTTGCTACTCCAACACCCTCTCCACCACATTGCAACACCAACATAGCCACTATTCCACCACCAACTAGACCTTCAAGCAATTCAACATCACCGTATCAACAAGTTCAACCATCAAAAACTCCATCACCTCAATCACCAACACTTACACCAATGGAAATTTTCCATACACCACCAACATCACCACTACCCTATTTGGAAACATTAGAAGACCTATCACCTAAATCATCAAGTCCTCCATCCTTGTCACTTTTTGACACCATTGCTCAAATGGAAACCCAACAAAAACCTAGTGAGCAATTAGACGATGAACTCCATCAACCATCACTAGTAGAACGGATGGCTTACAGTTATACTAGACCATCAATTTTTCCAAATGATCAAGGTCATACACACCTACAATCATTTGTATTTTACCCTATTTACAAAGACCTTCATGGTAATCCTTTAGGAGAACCAAGCTTCCGCCATTTTGTTCAAAACCAACAACCACAACAACAAAAACCACAACAACAACAACCATCACCACAAGAACATTCCCAACAATTTGAATCTCTACTTTCTTCTTATAAGAAAATAGAAGCATCCATATAGGAAAAGCCTCCAAACCTTAATGATGAGATTGACACTCATTTAAACCACCTTCATGCCTTCAAACGTATGGTTGACTCTTAAATCAACCATATTATGGTCTTACAAACAACACTACACTCATCTAGTGAAGGAACCAAAAACACCTTTCAACCATCCACATTTGCTCCTTCAAGTTCAAACCATCCACCACCAACAAATCAAACCTCTCTTCCACCAAACTTTCCCCGCCATGATTGCGGACATTGCGAAAGAACCGCTCACATTAGTGAAAGGTGTCGAATGGAAATTCACGAGCTATCCGAAGAAATGAGGTTTATACTAAACCACATTTTGGATCGTCTACAATCCTTGTCTCACCCACCTCAACCTTAAAGTCTCCAAAAATGAAACAAAACCGTTTCTTTTGGAAAATGTTTCCCATTTAAACCAACAAACCAAAACCATGTCACCTTCTCAACCTTCAAAATAAAGCCCGCTACAACCTCTAACACACATTTTCATCTTTAAACAACCTTAGCATTGTTTTTGGAAAATGTTTCTCATTAAGGAAAATGATGATTTCCTTGTAGCATTTTATGTTCTTAGTTTATTTTTAGTTTTTCTTTATTTTTAAGAAGTAGGATGATGTCGTCCTAATTTCTTTTCTTTGACTTTCTAAGAGTCAAAATTTTACATGAAATAAATTTCATTCTACTACAAGGTTTGCATTGTTTATTGACCATTTAGGTATAATGAGTAAACTGTGCCTCGCTATTGTAGCATACATATATCTTGTGTTTTAGAAACTAACCTTTCTTTTTGTAAGATCATTATCCATGTTTTCTTTCCTTGATACTCCATTTAGAGGAGTAATATTCAAGGGGCTTACTTATAAATAAAGTTTATATCTTGTTCTCATTTTTTTTCTTAACCCTTGCACATCACATCATCTTAGCAAAAACAAGTTTTAATACTAACTTTATAAGACTTAACACTAAAACTAGTGGCTTACTTATAAATAAAGTTTATGTTTTGTAATCAACAAAAAAGGGGAGATTGTTAATACAAATATCGCCTAAAAACGTTATTTATATTTTACGATCTTTGCTAAGTTTTGTTAATGACAAAGTATGAACTTTAGCTAATAGTAAATCATCACTTTAGTGTTTAAGTCTTGTTTAACTAAGGTTTACATTTCCTTTTAAACAAAACATTGTTTTTATTTCTTTAATTAGAAAGTGTCTTGTCACAACATACATTTATGGCAAGCTTGTGTATTTGACTTGCCATAACATCTTACACACTTTTGGAAGCTTTCCAAAGTGGATTCAATATGTTTTACTAGTTGTTGTTGATGTGACTTAGGTTGGTTTGAATTATTTATTGTAAAACCTGCTGCAAGCCTGACGGAACCCTAGGGGTACACGGGCGGAACCCATCTGAGGGTTCTCCCGTATCCGCCAGACCTGTTGTTTGTTTTGCTATAAATACCAAGCCACTTGTTTGTTTTGGTCATCACTTTAGGACATATATTTTCATATACTCTCTCAACTAACTCAGTAACATTTGACTTGTGTGATCCTCTTATGTAGCAAGGGACTTCACAAGATCATTCAAGAAGTTACAAGCTTCAACTCTAAAGTTGCAAGACTTGTTAGCTTTGTTATGTATAAGCTTTGGTAGTTTATACTTCATTTGTATCATGTGTGTAGAAGTAATCGGTTAGTATTTTAGGCCTCAAAATACATAGTGTGTCGGGAGTTGTTGTACCCTTGTAAAAGAACTAATGGGAGTGGTTGTACCCTTGGTAAAGAACTCGACATCTAGCTTAGTGTCGGTAAAAGTGTAAGCGACGATGGGAGTGGTTGTACCCTTGTAAAAGAACTCGACATCTAGCTTAGTGTCGGTAAAAGTGTAAGCGATGTTGTAAAGGTTTCTCCACCGGGAAAGGAGCTTGTTGATTAGTGCTTATAACTCTCGAGTTGGAACCTCGGGGCGTGGATGTAGGGCAAGGAAAAAGAGTCCTTGTAGCTGAACCACGATAAACAATCGTGTTGTGGTTTGATCGTTTCTTTCTTTGTCCTTGCTTATTACATATTGTCTTTAGTTAGAATTGTCATTCACACGTAAAGCTTTTCATAGAATTAAACATGTAAAGTTGTACTTATATCTTTGAACAAACGTGAAGTTTTAAAAGGATAATCAAGTAAAAAAGCGGTAAACTATTCAACCCCCCCTTCTAGTTTTCCACAGTGTGTTTAGATCCTTCACATTTATCGTACACAACCGTGATTTACGTCGTTCAACTCAAAACAGCATAATTTCAACTCCTAATCCTAGCGGAGGAATGTATTATGGACATCTTGAAGAAATTCTCCAGTATTCGTATATTCCGTTCAAGGTTGTGTTGTTCAAAGTCAAATTGTCCGACACTAAAAACGATCGTCGCATAAGATGTTGTACCTATAGAAACAACATTACACAAATTATGACTGATCGTATATCGTTTCAAAATGAACCATACATTCTTGCAACACAAGCAACACAAGTCTTTTACCTTGATTTCCTGGGTAAACGTGGTAATTGCAAGACCGTCCAAGATTCTTATCATCGAAAGATTTGAAACCCGTATATCATTGTGGTATAAGATAATCAGGTTGTTGTACATGACAACAACTCATCACATATCAGACTCTCTACTGAGTTGGATAAGTTGAATTCTAACACCATAAATATAGATGTTCAACCATCGGAAGTTGAGGCACCACCACCAATTATCACTTGTGTCGACGACGACGATGACATTGATTATGATGACCACGTTCCTCATGATTTAGCATCTGATGGTGAAGACCACGTGGATCGTCAACATGAAGCTGACACTAATAATGAGGGTTTTTATCTTAGTGATGTGGGAGATTGATCTCAAATTGTAATTTGTTAAACGAAACTTATTTGAATGAAATTGTTATCGAGTGGTTAAATGTGTTTCTTCACCAATTTCTATGTTCTTGTGCTAGTACGTTTACAAATGGCAGATGTTGTTGTTAGGAGCCACGGTGGCGATGAAGGTAATGAGCTACCTCGTGGTCCCTCGAGGAGGATAGGCACTAATTGTCAGCGTAATAATTTTAGGATTATTTTAATTAAACTTGATCATCATTTGAATATGTCATCATCACTTGAAATTGATTACTTGTAGGCTCCAAAATCCAAAGCTCCCAAAGCCAATAGCAAAATTGGCAAAGGCGGGAAAGTGGTGTGTGATCCCACAAAGAACGTGAAACTCAAGCAGAAGGTGTCAAAAGAAGGTTGTCCGGTATCGATCAGATTCAAGCTCAACACCAAAGGGACGTATGAGCATGTGGGCCCTCACGCTTCGTGGTTCTTCAACTATGTCGGGGAGTTGTTACGAGAATAAATTCCCATGTATTACGATTTGTGGGATAAGGTTCCCGAAGAGGCCAAGGCCCACATCGATGACCAACTACACATCAGTTTTTTTTTTTTTTTTTTTTGTCTTTTATTTTTTTTTTATTATTGTGTTTATCTATACTACTATATAATGTATTTGGGACTATTCTATAATTAGAAAGGCTTAAAAATTCAGACTTTTACTTACTAATTATGGAAACAACAACCCCTAACAATCACCCTCAACAATTTATAACCACCTCAACAACCACCCCCAACAATTTATAACCACCTCACCAACCACCCCAACAACGACTTTCCACCACCCCACCTCCCTCCTCTTCACCCCAACAACCACTTTCCACCACCCCACCTCCCTTCTCTTCACCCCAACAATCCGCCCCCGCATCGCGCGGGCACCTTTCTAGTTTATTTAAATGTGTTTATTTACTTAAATTTGTATATTTATTTTAATTAAATTTTATTGCAGCATTTCTTTGATCTTGACGAACACCTTGTCGGTCCGCATAGAGAAGCTATTGTCGACAGTAACGAAGCTTATATCAAAAAGTGATACGATGATAACAAATACAAATTCAAATTGAAGAATTTTACACGGCTAGGTGGGTATAAGAAACTAAGAAAGCATACGAGATCAGAAATCGACGTCCGGGAAACAAGACGCAAGAGGATTGGGATGAACAGGTAAATTTCTTGATCGACACTTTATTATTATTATTATTATTATTATTATTATTATTATTATTATTATTATTATTATTATTATTATTATTATTATTATTATTATTATTATTATTATTATGCATCACGGATTATATATTACTTTTCTTGTTTTTTTTAATTAAACAGAATCAGATGATAAGGATGCGGGCAGAGAACACCTCCTCGGGGACAACTATATTTGACCGCGATATTTTATGCCAATTGATCGATGGTAACCAGGGCGGTCATATTCCTGGCATAGGTCGAGTGTTACCCGGCGGTGGTGTGAAGGCGACCGTCAGCGCCTCACGAGCTCGCAAGCAAGCCTTTGTGTCCTCGCTTCAGGAAACACTGAAGAAACAAGCCGATGAGCTTAACACCCGAGGAACTCAGGTTGATATGATGATGGACTTTTTGAGGAGTCACCTGGGCTGGGTCGATCGGCTAGCAAGGGACATGTCGAGGACATCAGGATTAAATGATGCTCCACAGGGTGGTCTGGAGGTACCGGAGAGGAGAGTAGGCGGAGTGGGGAGTAGGATATGGGTTGTTTGGGTTATAGGTCGGTTTAATTTTGTTTTTGGGTTATGGACATATTTATGGAGTTTTACATGGATTATTATGTGTTTATGTGGATTATGTGTTAGGATCCCCGCTAAATGGAATATGAGTATAGGTTTGGACCATTTGCGGATAGCTAGGTTATGGATAGTTTTGTAGATGATCATGTGATCACGGTTTTTGAACCGTTTTGGCGAATTTGGATATATATAATATTATGTTTAGCGAATTTGGTGAATTTGTGATGTTGTAGCATAAAACAGGCTCTGAAACAGGTTGTGATATTGTAGATTTTTTCTCGAAAAAAAAATAGAAATTACACTGCAAAATGGGTGAGAAGCTTTTGGCGGGGACATCTCCCCTCTAAAAGATTGGAACTATAATTTAGTGTTGCGCTTTTGGCGGGGACAGAATGAAACTTTAATTTAGTACTTAGCTTTTGACGGAGACGTGTCACCGCCACCGCCAAAAAGAGTTAATCCCAATAGTGGGCAACTCTTTTGGCGGGCACGGCGGGGACACGTGCCCGCCAAAGAGTTGATTAATTAACACAATCACTTAATTTAGTGATTTTCTGATAAAATAAAGGACTTTTTGGCAGGGATGTGTTACCGCCAAAAGCCCAAAAGTAATGCCACGCTGGACTAAGTTTGACCGGCTCAAAGGCTGTGGGTCCCACATGTCCCCGCCAAATGATGAAAACTATCCCCCTGCCAAAAGCTTCAGCGAGAAGGAGTTAGCGGGGATGTTTTGGCGAGGACACGTCCTGCTAAAGGTTTTTGGCGGGGACATGAGCTTCAATAAATCCTTTCGAAAAGCAGTCAATGTTATAGCGTGTTGGATATATATGTAATTTTGATGCAAAAGATAAATATATATGTAATTTTGAATCAAAAGAAGGATATATATATATATATATATATATATATATATATATATATATATATATATATATATATATATAGTGTATCTTTATTTTCAGAACCCTGTTAAGTGCGGGAACTGCGAGAACTCCAATTCTGCATTAGAAAACATGCATGTTCATATAAAACATGTATGTTTTCTTATATACACCTTAATACACATACTTGCGTAACATACATGTTCATATAAAACCATATTAAGTGCAACATATTAATACAAAATGGTTTTATATGAACATGTATGTTACACAGGTATTTGTATTAAGGTGTATATAAGAAAACATACATGTTTTATATGAACATGCATGTTTTCTAATGCAAAATTGGAGTTCTCGCAGTTCCCGCACTTAACAGGGTTCTGAAAATAAAGCCCCCCTATATATATATATGTAAAAGTATGTTTCTATTTAATGAAAATAACCCTTAAAAAAAACAAGTTCGCATTCTTATTAATATTACTATTACTATTATAGACATTTAGAATGATGGCTATTGACAATCCTGTTTCTGCTAGCGTCACACCCAACAAGCACTAGCTATAGTACTTTACGCATAAACTATGCCAGCGAGATTGCTAGCGGCAATCCTGTTTTTGCTAAGGGCCTAATGAACAGTACTAATGGTCGTTAGTTAACGGCCGTTATCTACTAACGGTCATTACTTTTTTTTTAATATTTAAAAAAACTAAAATGCGACAACAGTCCTGGGGTATAACTTTTGTTGCAAAATAGGTCCCATAGGGACTAATGATGTAACATAATTATATAATTGATCTTTCATGTTAGATGTCCATTACACAATTAGTCCTACTAACGGCCGTTACTTAACAATCGTTAAATAACAATATTTTATGTGACCTATAGTCTGCAAAACTATTTAAACTATCTAGCCAAATAACCCGAAACGCAGGCACAAACCCTCTCTCCTAAAGACAACCTTCACATTTGTACCTGCACATTTGTGTTGAAGAAACTATTCCAAACTTTTTTAAGCGTGTTATACTGTTATATTTGAAAATAGTTATTGATTTGCTAGAAACCTCGTAATTGTCTAATTATGCGAGAATGAAGAGACCAATTATAATCTACGTGAGCGTGACAGGGCTCAATGTTCTACACGAGGTCTTAGCATTGTATTTGGTAATCATATAACATGTACGCACTGACGCACAGGTCGACTTGTGCATTACAAGTGAATCTATGCAAATTCTAAATGACTCGAGTCACTCGACTACATCAATTAGAAGTATCTGACATTCGACCCATGTTAGATGATCATACAAAACATACATATCACGACGCTACAAAACGATTCTTGTCAGTGTAGGCACAAGTGAATCTATGCAAATTCTAAATGACTCGAGTCACTCGACTACATCGATTAGAAGTATCTGACCATTCGACCCACATTAGATGATTATACAAAACATACATATTATCACGACGATACAAAACGATTCTTGTCAGTGCGGGGGAAAACCGCGTATAAGGAAAGCAAGGCAAGAAAATACGAACTCAGAACTTCATCATACACGGGCAAAAGGCCAAAATCCAAGATAAACAAACATAGTAGAAATTTACAAACTTAAAAGACAGTAGCCCTTGTTAGCATTTGATCACACGCCACCAGGCGCTCAACAGTTGGCTTGGGTCTGGTTCCGAGCTTTTTCCTTCTCCTTCACCTCGCTTCCTTGCGACTTGTCATAATCTTCAAAATCATATTATTCACCACTCATTAGATGTAATCTAAACAAAAAATAGATTAAATGAAGTTGGGTTTAAGAATATCTACCGGGAGAGTTGCCATGGACTACTTTGTCTGTGTCCTCACGAGAAAAAGACTGGTTGCTTCCATATGTTCCTCCGAAACCTTCTTCATCTGATCTAGTTGCGTATCCTTCATCATAGGCGTCTGACATCACATCCCTATCCCTATCCCACCCAAGATAAGCAGACATCAATGAGTACTTGAATTAATTAACTAAAATTTACAGGACAACCATTTATGCATGTAAGATACTTTAGTTCTTATTCAACCTGGGATACATAGGAAGTTGGGAACCACCGGGATAGGTATTTGTCTAATAAGCTTCTTTTAAAAGCTCGTGAGCTTATTGAAAACTTGATAAGCTTACACCGGATCTTATAAACACTAAAAACTCATAAACTCAAGTTCAAAAGCTCACGAGCTCAACTTTTTTGGCTTATAAGCTTATCAAAATTTTTAGAAGCTCGTAAGCCAATAAAATAAAGCTTAGACAAACATCCATTCAGATTTTAGAGCTACAAAGGTGTGCACTTACTCACAAAAACGGTCGAACTTTAGTAATTATATCGACCTCTATGTTATGAACTTGCTAATCCACCACCAAATGGCTTGGCCTTAATTTAAAGAGAGGTCAAGGGTTCAAACCTCGATGAGTGTGTACATTTGAGGTGATAGAGAAGGATAGGAAGTGGTCCCACGCCCGGGTACAGGCTTGCCCTCCCGGGGTAAGCCCAAGAGGGTAAACCACATCAGTTTACCGTTATCAGTTGAAGTGATCACAATGATCACCAAGTATTGATGTGATAAAAAAAAGGTAAAAAGCGCGAATCAATACAATACATAATTTTAAGATTTAAGATGATTAAACCAATCGTGCCTATTTGCTTACAAAAGCTTGCTTCTAAAACAATTTTTTTTTTTTTTTTTGGTAATCATGGTTTCCAAGGACAACTAATCAACAAGATTTGAGTTCACCGCCATACACTCTCAAACTGGATAAAGCCCTCACCTATTCAGAAAGGTTGGTACGTGTGGCTACGTGAGAGGGTTTTTTTTTTTTTTTTTTTTTGCACCTGATCTTGCATAGTTACTCAAGCTTCCTACCGCCAGGCCTTTATATGGTTTTCTAAAACAAATTATTTACACATATAACTTACTATTTCACGCATGTATCAAGACTTGAACAAGCATATTAGACTATTAGTTGATACTCAAAGTAACAAAATTTGATCGTAGCACATAACGAAGAGATCAGAAGCAATATATAACATAATCCTACCTTTTCTTTTGTGCTTCCTGATCAGCTTCTTTATTCTTCTTATCCATGTCTTCAGGCTCTTGTTGTCCGGCGGATGCTTGCTGAAATCTTACAGTTCCGATGGCCGGGTATGCTTTAATGACAAAGTTGTTTGACGTGGCGAATAGTGTAGAGACTGATGGTTTGGTTACTTTGATGGCGCTACTAAACATGTCGATATTATTGGGATTCTCAACTGATGTTGTGATTTATGAAGGTTACATGAATATTTGCGAAGGTTTACACGTGTTTTGTAGATGTTGACACGTATGTTTGTGTTCGAAATGCTGGGTAAATAAGAGGTTGACACATGTCATATGTAACAGAATGGTCGAATGCTAGATAGAGTTACACCTTTCGAGAGAAAGTATCTTTTGAACTTTCTAAAGATCTTTTGTTTTTTTATTACTATATTTTAACAGATGGTCAAATTTTACGTATAAGCACAGGAGGACACCACAAGACCAATCATTTTTTTTTTTTTTTTTTTTTTTTTTTTTTTTTCTTTCTTTTTTACCGCCGTTGGTTTTGTTCCAATAAGCTGGTGTGATAGAGATCATAAGTTTTCCTGCTTAACTCATTATGGCATTAGCTAGCAACACACCATGACAACACGGAGATGATAATCAAAACTTTCATAAACTGCAATCTTATTGTTAATCAGGATACGATCAGTCGATCCATAACAAGTCGAAGCATAAGCTCAAGTTATAATTCAAAATACATTGACATAATTTCTAAGACTAAAAACAACAAAACAAACAGAAGCTACAGTCTGAGTTTTTGCAAGGACAGCTTATGTGCAGGTTTTTTGGGGTTGCATTGAATGATGAATGCAACAACTTATTAACAAAATTTGGCAGTTCATAACACAACTTTCGGTATTGGTAACCTCACAAAGCAAAGGAGAAACTTATTGTGAGATGATATTTAATATACTCGAGCCTTTGGTGGGAAAGTCTCGACCTCGTCATCAAGTGTATTCATGTGTACTGGCCTGTAGTCTAGCCGGACCTTCTCGTTCTCCCAGTATCTGCAGAGTATTAAAATAATTATATACTAAAAAATAAAATGCTGAAAATTTGCCTATACGGTAAAACATTACCACTTTCACATCTCAAACTCATACACGAGCTGATACCCATTCCATAAACAATAAGAACCACAACAGAAAACAACACCTAGTATGTGCGTGCACACATTTTAAACCTATTTTATACATTATGTTAAATAATATTCCATAATACGATGTACGAAACTGAGCTATATTCAGTTTATTTGTAAATATGGAGTACACCATCATCTGATTCCCATTAAGCATCACACAATTAAATTTAGAGGTATGACTGCATAAGCATGTACAAATTGCGCCTGTTAACTGCTATTATATAGGCATATGTGACGTGTTTGTGCACATAAGAAGATAAAGGGAGAGAGAGATATACCCAAGTGTGTGTTTCATCCATTTCTCATCATCTCTTTTCTGCAAAACCATACATTTTCATTGTTACGAGAGAAAAGATGTTAAAAGAACCATATTGAAAAATAACTGTGAATCTGAACAAACCGTGAAATCTTCACGGGCATGAGCTCCTCTGCTCTCTTTCCTAGCTTCAGCTGAATGCATAGTTATACATGCATTAATCAAAAGGTTTTCCAACTCTATGGTCTCCAGCAAGTCCGAATTCCTGTAATATGTTTTCAGTTAGTTAGCTCTCTATAAACAGAGTACTTCAAAGAAAACCCGAAACACTAAAAATCGATTAAATTGTACCATATTAAGCTTCGGTCTTTCAAGTTAACATCATGATAGCTCTCCCATGCTTTATCAATCAAATTGCAACCTAAAACACCCAACAGTGAGCCAATGTAGATAAGAGGGAATAATAGGTTATTTCCAAAATCGTTAGCTTATCTTTTAGAAGGAAAAAAAAAAAAAAAAAAAAATCCTTATTTTGCTTGTTTTTCTGGTTTACCTTCTTCTAACGTCTCCTGTGTTCGAAACACAGCAGCATTATTCTGCATGATACGCTGCATATTCAATCTAATCTGCGAGGTATGAAGTGAACCATTTGCATTCCTGATCTTGTCTAACCATGCAATAGTCTTCTCTCCCGCATCATTTGGTAATGGGTTTTGTTTCTGACCTGTATATCAGCAATGTGAGGCCATACAATGCCTCACCAGTTTTACAGCCTAAATAAAAAGATCATGTAAGACAATGTTACCTGGCTTATAAGTCTCTGCAACTCTATTAGCACAGGCTCGACCAAAAACAACAATGTCAAGAAGAGAATTTGCACCAAGCCGATTTGCACCATGAACGGAGGCACAGGCTGCCTCTCCAGCAGCAAAGAGTCCAGGTACAATTGCATCAGGATCATCGCCTTTTTTGTTAACAACCTTCGGATAAGAAAAAATGGTGGTTAACATCAGATCCTCTTAAGGTGGCATTTTTACCAATTTCTGACTCATCTCTATAAAGTTATAATTGGGTTATGATTCAATTTAGGCTGTGTTTTATTTCAGGCAGATCAAATAAACTTTGTTGCTAAAACTTAAAAAGGAATAGCCAAATGGGCCAATCAAGTTGAAACTTGAGTTGAGACTCGCCCAAACTTTTTAATCATTTTAATGCACCTTTCTTTCGATATCCTTTTAATCAAATATTATATGTTCTGATAAATAATTATTTCTGAAATTTCAAACAATGGAAAATAGTGACCCGTTACAACCCAAATCCTTTTGACCTCTTACCCAATCCACCTAATCTATAACTGGGTCGAAGGTTGAAAACTCAAAAGGGGACAGCTAAATGAATTGAAGGTTGAAAATTACCAAAAATTTAATAAAATGCATACAACTTCCTAGATCGATTTACTCAAAGATTTATATTTGGTAAGCGTTAAATTAAACATGTTTTTAGCATCGAAAATCCCTCAGTTACGGCTAAATAAATAACAAATTATGTGTTTTAATTGCAAATATTATGACAAGTTGTTATTTTATATTGTAGGCACTTTATGAAGAAATTTAGAGTGAAAGAGCGGGATTTGGGAAGCAAAATGAGAATTATTGAAGCCCAAGGGAAGCTCGAAGAAAGCCTAGAATAATAGCCCAAACATTCAGCCCAGAAAATGCAATAATAAAAGTATATGGTTTCCTTAATCTAACGTAAAATCCAAATTGGCCGAGTGGATGGGAGCTGTCATTTAAACCCAGCCCGTTATGACCTATTAACCACCCACCCAACCTTCACATCTTGCCACAAAAATTGTTTGTAAGTCATAACAGTTTTGCATATTAGGAATTACCTCCCCATGGTAATTTGTTGGGATTCCACCCATGTTGTAATGAACAGTAGGCAAAACTGGAATTGGCTCCTTTGTAACATCAACACCAGCAAAGATGGCAGCCGTTTCAGAGATTCCAGGAAGCCTCTCTTTGAGAACATTTGGTGGAAGGTGATTCAAGTGTAGATAAATATGGTCCTTCATTGGTCCTATTGAAAGGAAGTAAGGTTAAGCACATATAATAAAAGCAGAATTGTATGTCATTTATCATTCATCGTTTCATTGTCTACATAAATGTACGTCTATTTAAAGAAGGTGATGGAAATGAAAGCAAGGATGGCCGGGCTTATGATATATTTAAGTATTTTCCACTAGATATCAAAGGGGTAGCCATTTCAACCCATTTGCATGAAAACTGTCAGCTAATCGGTCGAGCAGGTTAAACTTGAAAACATAGCTAAAAAGGATATGGATAAAACAAATCAACTAAATTGTTTCTGAAACAGATTGTTATATAAAAAGAAAATTGTATACTCACAATTAGAATATAAATCATCAACAAAATTCTTTTGAAATACTACAAATGTTGGTCATGGAACATACCTACACCACGACCTTCCCGGATTTCCATGGTCATAGACCTTGAAACGACATCTCTTGATGCAAGATCCTTTGCCGTAGGAGCATAACGCTCCATAAACCTTTCACCTTCACTGTTTCTCAAAATTCCACCTTCACCACGCGACCCTATACAAGGCATACGACGAACCAGGTTATAGCTATCTTCAATTTATTTCTTAGAGTCAGTCACAAGAAAAGTACACTAACCTTCAGTAATGAGGCACCCAGCACCATAGATACCAGTTGGATGAAATTGTACAAACTCAAGATCCTGAAAACAGTAAGTCACGGGAAAAAATGCTGATTATACTCAAATGTAACAGAAATCCGTAGGAATGAATGAATACTGAATATGATTTAGTATACCTCAAGAGGAAGACCTGCACGGGCAACCATAGCATTTCCATCTCCTGTGCAAGTATGAGCAGAAGTTGCTGAGAAATATGCTCTACCATAACCCTGTGAACAAAATAGTATGGGATAAGATAATATCTTAATGAGATTGTCTATTTAGAGATAAAATTAAGCTTAGCTAGTATAAACTAACCCCAGTTGCCAAAATTGTTGATGAAGAACGGAATCGATGTAATGTCCCATCTTCCATGTTCAGTGCAATAACACCTTGGCAGCTACCTGGTAAATCACTTGTATGATTAAACTGCTTTTAGACATATATAAACAGCAATACTAAAGCAGAAAGCAAGTTAGCTAAATAATTCCTAACCTGTACATATATATAGATAGAACAATAAATCTACATCTTAGAAAATGCCTATTGACAATATCAAAAATGGATACAAAAATAGGCAGAGAGAACAATTTTCGGTAAAGTTGTACACTCATGGGTATAGTAAGTAAGTAAAGATTGTATCTCCTAGAAGAAAGATGGGTGTCAAAGGTAAAAAACAGTCTTGTCATGTAGAGCTGCATTAAGTATACATATCAGATAAACTAGATAAAGAATTGTAGCAGTTGAACAAAACATTCCCACTTTCTCTTTCTAAATATCTGCTAGCTACTATAGAATGTCTAACCACCGTGTATATATAAGTGCATGATATCCTGTATTTCCAGGCTTCTATCAGGCATATGATTGCACTCTTAATATTGAATATAATCAAATATTATAAGAGAATAGGATGTTTAACATACCATCACTACCCATGATAAGATCCAAAGCAAAATATTCCACAAAGAATTGTGTGTTATGTTTCATGGCCTGGCCATACAATGTATGCAACAATGCATGTCCAGTTCTATCAGCAGCACATGCGCAGCGATAAGCTTGCCCCCCTATAAAAGAACATGATGAAAGTTAAAGACTGATTGGTTTCGCTTAAGATTGCACCTCAAATGATCAGTAAAGAGCCATCATATCAACCTTTGCCAAAGTCAAGACTCTGACCACCAAATGCACGTTGGTAAATCTTTCCCTCGTCGGTTCGAGAAAATGGTAAACCATAATTTTCAAGCTCAATAACTGCTTTTGGTGCTTCTCTACACATATACTGGATAGCATCCTGATCACCTATAGAAATGGATAACATGTGTTATAATAAGAAAAAGGACCAACGAGTCTCTTTCCAAATTTATTACTATATTTAAAATGGAACATAAAATGATAAAAATAAATAAGTATAAAAAAATAAAAGGAAAATACAAACAAACAGGAAAACGCAGTGTCTAATTTTGAAATAATGCATGCCATCAACACTAATACAGAAATTCTAGTTCAGTACTTTGATCAGTCCATACACAACTTGTAAAAGGATGTACCTAGCCAATCGCTTCCCTTGACTGTGTCATACATGTGCCACCTCCAGTCATCCTCGGTCATATTTCCTAATGCAGCATTTATACCACCCTGCGTTTATTGAAAAGAAAAACTGAAGTGACATTTCATACCAAAATGCACTTGATGAAAGCATCTCCCAATGTATACTATTACTTCGATTTGGTTATATATTATTGCACAAAAAAAGTTGTAATACATTTATTTCAACATTGCAAGAAACACAAGCCCACCTAAATAACTTTGCACATCATGTCTTAATAACAAATTAGTCTTTGATACTACTAGTACACCAATTAGAAAATTAATAGATTTTAAGCCGTTACTATAGTTACAATGCATCTAGGCAATACATGTTCCAAATTCCAAAAGCAAGCGACAGTTGTAACAAAATCATCTCTGCAATTAAATATCAAGCTTTTACAACTTTTAGGGGATGTTTGTTTCGGCTCCTAGAGCCGGCTGATGGCTTATTTGGTACTAGGATTATGTTACATAAGCTCACTTTTTGTGACTTATTTTGAAACCTTTTGGCTTATATAAGCTTATTATGCCATAATAAACTTATATTAGCCAAAAAGTTTCAAAATAAGCCACAAAAAAATTAGCTTATAAAACATAAGCCCAAAACCGAATAAGCCATAAGTGGGCTATATAAGCCGAAACAAACACCCCCTTAGCAGAAAGTATTTGAAAAACAAGTCATGTGATCAATTACTTGCCCATATTTATAATCTCTAATCCTTAACTACACAAAGCCGATTATTAAAGTAAATTCATACAATCACACGATAACACAACAAAACATTTCAAAAAACAACCACGAACCTGAGCTGCAACGGTATGCGACCGCGTAGGAAACAGCTTAGTAATACAAGCAGTATTAAATCCATGCTCAGATAAACCTATGGCAGCTCGTAAACCCGCACCTCCAGCTCCAACCACAACCGCATCATACGTATGATCAACTATCGTATACGCCGGACTTGCCGCATTCTGTTACATCACACATCCAAACACACACACTCTTAATCTCACAAGCCTAATAATAAATTTATACAAAAAAAATATAAATATCTTCAATTAATCATGCAAAGCCTAAAATAAATAACATATTATCAATAATAGTGTAGATCGGATTATTTTAATATATAACCTAATTTTTTTATTGATTTAAATTTATATAAAATGATAAAAGGATTTTAAAAAAGGGATTAATAAAATTAGGTTATACCGATTGAGATGAGAAGAAACGGTGTGTGAAAGAGGAGTCGCCGGAAGTGGATCTCCGGGAAGGAATGCGTAGACCACGTGACACGCACCGCCACATATCTCCTGATTTTTTTTTATTGTTATTATCTCAGTGTGTGTGTGTGAAATTAGTGTGTGTGATTGGTTTTGGGAGTGGTGATGATGGAAATGGGAGAAATAGGGAATGCTGCTTTTGCTAAAATGAAGAAGATGGACTCACTGAAATTTGTTGGCTAGTATATACCAAAATTGCCCTTGGTTTGTTTTTGTTATTTACCGAGATGCCATTTGTATAATGTAAAGTTTTTTTTTTTTTTTTTTTTTTTTAATCCCTCGGTCTCAAAATTATTGTTAAGAGCGAAAATCACAAAGTTTAATAAAAGTAACAAAAATCACAAAGTTTAATAAAAGTAAGACTATTATAATCTCAACTACTCAAATATAATATTCCTCCACTAAATTTTCTTTTTCTTATATAAAATAAAAAGTAGACAATTATTTTGAAATATTCCATAAAAAAATTGTGGATTATAATTTTGAGACGGAGAAAGTAGTATCTTTTATGGGTTCTGTAAATGCTAAAATAGTACTTGCGCAGAGTTGTAGTATCATAATTGTTCGTCGAATGTGGTAATTTGTGTCATGTATAGCAAGGTTATTACTTTTAAAAGTTCAAGCTTTTAATTTTAAAAACTTTGTGCCAAACATACTCGTAATACTTTGAAATGACTTATTTGTATATAAGACATATAAATACCAAATTAAACCTAACATGACTTATGTTTACCAAATTAAACCTAACATGGCTTATGTTGTTTAACAAAAACATTGATAACTGACAATTCATCATGATTTCATGGGTTTCCCTTCTAATAAATAAATTGTAACGATGTTTAGCTTATGGGAAATGATTTGCACACTCACAAAATTTATTGGGACACTTCACTTTATACAACAGACAGTTGTACATTAAGTGTAAGCTGCTTTAACTACTTGTATAATAGAGTGTCCCAATAAGATTTGGGAGTGTGCCAATCAACTCCCTTAGCTTATACTTATATTGGCTTAATAGAAAACTTGGAGGAGTATCGATCTATACTTAAAGTCACAAAATCTCACATACAATCAACTGATTTAGGAGTTTCAAGACTAATCGAGACAGCTGAAAGTTAACGCAATATCACTGCTGTTATTAAAGAAAAGTAAAGAAATTTAAAGTAAACATTTTCTCCTCAAAATTTGAAGGAAACACTTTACTTTAATAATCAACAACAATGCACTAACTTTCATTTCATTTCATTTTGTTTCCTCTTTAAATGTTACTCGAGAACACAACTTCTTTTTTTCCTTTTCATTTTCTTTCTTAACATTAACTTGAGAACACAGTGTAAGTTATGATTTGGCATGTCATGAATCGTGATGTTCTAAGTACTTGCAAAAAATTAAATACTAACTACTACGACTAACTTAGAATGACAACTACAATTACAAATATACACGACTCATTTGTAAAACCCATAATCATATAAACTTATAAAGTTACTATAAACCATTTAACCAGAGACGTAGCCAGAAAGAAATATGACCGGGTGCACAAATTTTTTTGAACCGTAATATAATAGAGTTAAAACGTGAATTAAAACGAAGATTTCATTAAAACGATAAATAAATGAACATATTACCTTCTATTTAGTGATTCTAAGATCTCCCTTAGCAAAATAACACTTACGTGCACCCTCATTTTTAATATTAATAAGTTCTTCTTTCTCTATAGCACACAAGTTAAAGCGCCGTTAAAATAATCATCACCCATCCGATTTCGCAAATCAGTTTTAATGAGCTTCATTTAAAAAAAACATCTTTCAACCGTAGCGGTAACAACAGGCAAGACTAAAGCCAACTTCAACTAAGCACTACTTTTCATATATATTGTAACTACGACAACAATAAAAATGCCATATGACAACACAATTGAGGTGTTATTCATATTCTAATATATTGTTAACTATCACTTAAACTTATTATCCCTATTTGTCTTAATAGAAATTGCATAGTTATTCACTTATTCTTATTGCCCTAAGCCCTTATTGATTATGATAGACTATACAGAACCAACAAATTAGTCAAGATTTCATATAAAATATCAAAACATTAAAACTTTAAAAGACATAATAAACAAATGAAAGGTATATGTTACGACTTACGAATCTGTTTCATCTTTGTGTGTTGGTTAAATTTTGGATTTTGTAAATTGTTAGGATGATGAATAAACTTGTTCCATTAATAAACTTATTTCATCTTTGGGTTTTTGTGTTTGAATTCATTAAACTTGTTTTATTTTTGGGTGTTTACAAAATTTTATATTTAAAGTATACGAACTAAATAATACTAGAGATACATTTAATGCACCGGGTGCATTTAAGATACATTTAGGTAAAATCGATAATTTTTAAAAAAATTAACACTATATCGAAAAAGTCCATGGGATGCACGTGCACCCGCGGACACCCCCTTGGCTCCGTCCCTGCATTTAACTTAAAGCTTCTATGTACCAAAATGATACAAAAGTAAATAAACACAAAGTGGGGTGCCAACGTTGACAATTGACCAAATAGCATCAATGAATAGGTAGTGGGCTGGTGCACGGCAAGTAATCAATGGCTGGTGAATAAAATAGACGCGATGGTTCATTTTTAGCCGTTTGCATGTCCAACGCGCGGCCAATGGCGCTGCCACCCATTCCAAACCGAATCACCAAAATGTTACGCTAGTTTTAAATTCTTTTCATTTCCAACTATATCATTTGGTCAATTAATATGATAACACTTTATTCTTTTCAAATATACACTCACGAGTTTTTTAAGATGTACTTGGGGTCATAAGAAAATCACAAGTTCTTTTAAATGTGTGTGATATTTGCTTGCTTAGTTATTTTATTGATATGTGAAAATATGTAAACTCAAATTTTCTTAAACTTAAGTTTTTAGTTCAAATTGTATTTTTCTTTTTTGTTATGTTTTTTCCGTTAATAAGTTAAAGAAAGTACTTTCTCGTGCGGTTTAGTTACTAAAGTTCTAAACAAGTTTGTGTAGTCGATCATTTTGAGTCATGGTGCCGGCCTAGCTTTGTATTATATTGCTTTCAATCCAATTGTTATAAGTTACATATAGATACTCTTAACAGTGCATCTACAAAGCTTTTTCTAATATAAATACCGTGTAATGACGCTGGTTACATATTTTCGCAATCATGTACCGAGTAATACGTGAACTAGATAGAACTCGACTTGAAATACATTCAAATCAAACATTTTTGCCAAAGAACAGCCCATTAGTTAAGATCGTGACAAGGTGCTAGTGTAATCGTCGAGGTTGTCAAATAACAAACTCTCGATCGATCTTTATTACTTCGATCGACATTATCAACCGAACAAAAACTCTAGGGCCACGAGAATCCATTCGACATTATTATGTAGATATATAATAGACCAGAATTTTGGTAAAAATAAAATTAATGACATCAAGTGATTCTTCGGCAACTATATTCATGAACTAGAATGTGTAACCATAATCATCACTCGATGTCTTTAAGGTGAACTGTTTCCCTATTAACAAAGACAAACCGGAGATCTCAGCCATACCAAACTGTCCACTCTCACCACCCTCCAACCCAATAAATGTTACCTTTTCAATGATCCACTTTTGACTCGATGCAAAATCACCATTCTCAACCGTTGATCTTAACGTCGCTTTTCCATTCACAACTTCACTAAAGAATCTTACCAACGTCCACTTCCCACCAGGCCCACCAAACTCTGTTCCCTCCCCATCGTCCAAAAACACCTCACCTGTGCAATTCTCAGTTTTGCTAACCACAACCAATATATGAAATGGCGTCTCCCTGGCTGCTTTAGTTGTCAAAGCTTCTTTTTGTAAGGCTAATATGTTCCCTTCACGAATATGAACATTTATATGATCAGCTGGCGCGTCGAGCCTAACATGGCTCCCAGAGCCCACACTAACCGCACTGGAATAGTTGAATAGACTGAACCAGTTTCCAGTTGGGAAGTATGCGTCAACTGAGACTGCTCCCGGGGTTAAAACAGGTGAGACTAATACACCTTTTCCAAGGAGAAACTGTGTGCTGATGTCGTAAGTATTTGTGTCTTCTGGGAATGAGAAGAATAGAGGTCGTGCGATGGGAGATCCTCTTGAATGTGCTTCGTACATTAATGTGTACAGGTAGGGAAGCAGTTGGTAACGTAGTCCAAGGACCTTACGGGATGTTGCAGCTACTGAATCCCAAAGGTAAAGCTCTTGTCGTGTGCTTGTTTTGTCGGCATGGTCCCTTGAGAATGGATAAAAAGCACCTAACTGCAAATTGCCAAGTCAATGAGATCAATTACTTAAGTACTCATCTGCTAATTGTTAATGTATATAGAAAGGTTGGAGTGTTTAGATCTGCTTATTCTAGAGTTAATAAGCACTTACGTATAAGCAGGTTGGTGTGTGCTTATGTTCGAAGTAGATAAGCAAGTTAAAAATTCCAAACACCCCTAAAAATGTAATAATAACTTTTGTATCATAATTAACACGTTATTTATATATAGAAACTGTCAAATTTGACCATCCTTAGACCAATCCATTTTGACTCGCCATCCAAACCGTCGATCTTGGTACCTGTTTGCTTTTGTGCACCAGTAACATAAGCTCAATAGGCCTCAACATATTACTACATCTTAACCGCTTTACATTCTTTGAAATAGTTGTTCAAGTTAAAAGATGTTCACAATCTGTACCTGAATCCATCGTCGGCAAAGTTCTTCAGTCGTGTCTTGAGAAAAGCCACATATATCGGCCCCCACCATCGGAATCCCAAATAACCCAGAATTCAAAATACTGGGAATAGAATACGCCAAGTCATCCCATGTTGCAGCGTTGTCCCCAGTCCAGTGTGCTGTATATCTCCCAGACCCCACAAATGTCGATCTAGAAAGTATAAATGGACGTTTACTTGTTATTTTAACCAACGCATCATTTGTTGCCTTAGCTTCCAAAAATCCATACAAGTTATGTGAATCATAAGCAGTGATATTCCCAAAATGCAAAGCACTAGCAGGCACCGTTTTATTATTAATAGGCATTTGGATTCCCGAATTGTTAATCTTGTAAGGAGGGTTATCGAGTTTAGAAGAGGGAGATGGGGGAGATGATATGAAATTGGATTCTTCGTTCATGTCGATCCAAATGCCATCAAAGGGTAGAAGATCGTGAAATCTGTTGATCTCGTCGCCCCAAAATAATGCTCCTTTTGGATTTAAAAAATCTGGGAAATAAACATTACCGGGCCAAACTTCCCCTAAATAAGGTATACCGTCACGCTTTATATAGATATCCGCTTGTAGTCCTCTTATGTATGTCTCGTATGTCGTGTTCACACTGATACCTAATCATAACATCAGTTGGTTTTATTAATTCGTCCACAATACAAACTTTACTTAAAATAATGTCCATCAGATAATTGTGTTACCTGGATCTAATATGAGCACGTATTTCTGACCATTTTGGTGAAGATTCTGAACAAATGCTGACATTTTTGCTAAAGGGAAGTTGATGGGGTCTAATGTGAAATCTTTGTAAGCATCCATATAGTCTATATCGGTCCACATTACCTCTAGGGGAATGTTGGCTTTCGCATAGCCCGCAACAACACCCTCAAGATCATTAACATCTTTGTAACCCCATCGACACTGATGGAACCCTGTAAATATAAGCAAATGAGATGGAACCCTGTAAATATAAGCAAATGAATCTAGCTTCCAGAATTCTTTGTGAGATTAGAAATGGTTTCATTCATGTCAAGGTACATTTGGGCGGGTTGGATAATGGGTCAAACTGAGTTACTAAAACGGGTCAAAATGATAATTCACTTTATAATCTTACTAAGCCTGGATAATGAATTGGCAACCAACCAAGTGAAATTACGAGTTGTGAAAATTAATAACCACTTTAGGCTGAGTTTGGGTCTTTTTTGTCTCATCTTGTAGTTTTAGACATTGGAGCTGTTACAATGAAATACTCCGTGTTGAACAATTGCAATCACTATAGGCCAAATTTAACCATATTTTTATTTACTTTTTTAAAAAATTTAAGTGCACTAAAGTATACTCGGTATTTACATTCTCAATAATGTTTACATTCCTTTCGGTAATCTAAAAGGTATTATGTGCATTTTCCAAGGGTATAAAGTATAGTATAAACTACTAATGTATTTTTACATCTTCGTGTATTCACATATTCAAGAACGAGAGGGCATTAGCTATTAAAGGGTGTTTGGAATTGTGTTATTGAAACAACTTCTATTTCTGTTTTGTTAAAAGTTACTCCGTAAAACACAATATGTAGTTTCCATACACAATCCCAAACACCCGTAAATACGAACAACTCAATTTGTATGTAAATCATTTAATCTGGAAATGAATAAGCTAGAATGAAAATGAACTCACCAAAGGACCAATACGGCATAGGAGTGGGCCGGCCGATGAGTTGAGTATACTGATCCATAACCAATTCAGGCGTCGATCCAGCAAAGATATAAAAATCAAAAACACCTCCAATAACCTTATAAGTAATACTACCACCACTATACACAACATCCATACCATTACTATTTAGCAACAACACACCATGAGTACTTCCCGCCAAAACTTTCCCATCAGAATTCGGCGATCTAACATCCATATAAAACGGATGTGATCCATACAGATTAACATCAGGATTCGCACTTCCAATATCAGCATTCCAAAGCGTTAACGTCTGATCATGTGTTAACTTAAGTGAACGTTTAGTATGCTCTCCAAATCCATATATAGAGGACCGGTCGGCAGGAAGTGAAGATGTTAGTTCAAGGTACTGATCCTTAAAAATGAGGACAGAGTTTGAGGTATTGAATAGTGTGTCACCAGTAGAGCGACGAGTGACTGTGAAACCGAACTGTGTGGTGTTGTGGAGGGTCAGGATGAGGTCGGATTTTGGATCTGAAAGAATGAGTTTGGCAGGAATTTGTTTGTTGGGTTTTGGCGGTAAAGTGTTGGGGTTTGATTGACGTGGAAGGATGTCTGTTGGGATTTCCCAACGTTGGTTTTTGGGGTCAGTGATTTGAATCCTTAACCGATCAGCTGTTTCAAAGCTTTACAAGAAACATATACTCAAACCAGTTAGCTCAATATATTATAAGTAGATAAGTTGAAACTCAGGCCTAGTAGTCTAGTCGAAAACTTGAAACCATTTATGTTACACTGAGAGAAACTTTGGTCTAGTTTACTTACATTGTTTCGTACTCACATATCATTTTGCATTATACAGCCACATAAATGTTATTCATATTTAAATACCAAAAAATGCTCAGACGGGATTGGGTATTCTTCCTGTTGTTGTGATATGTAAATACCAAAAAATGACTCAAGTCAACCCGAGCTTGGACTTGAAAATTAATGCCGATGCTCGAGTTTTAACTGTGAGACGAGGTTCTTGATTCACAAAGTTAGAATTAACTCGGCTTAATTACACCTCTTTGGCCCTTCCTACCTAGCCCCAAAATCCCCATTGATATACAACATACTATACATATATTGATGTCTACTTACTCACCATGTCCAACCAAATCAAGTTTTTCTCTACTTTTTGTCTCAAAACAAGTCTTATTAAAGCATAAGGTACCCTATGTTTTGGGGTGGCGTTTTCGCTAAAACGCGACACCATGGCGCCAGACCCACACCGTGGGCGGCGTTTTGGTGTCTCGCGCCATCCCCACCAGCCTAAATGGTCTCGCATTTTGTTGTTGTTGTTGTTGTTGTTGTTGTTGTTGTTGTATTTATGTTATAGTGGGTTGTGTGTGGGCCAGTGTGTCATGGCACCAGAAATAGAGGGAGGCGTGTTTTGTGTGGTGTGATAGATTATGGTGTTACGGGAAAAAGTGTTGAGGTGTCTAGCACTTTACCCACGGCACCACACGACGGCACCGATGGGTACCTTATGCTCTTACAGTCGATCACAAATTTGTATTACACTATGACTATGCATCAAAACAAATCAATATGACATTTATCTAGTAAACAATGTAGTAGTATTAACTTCTGCACCATGGATAATGAGTAGTGAGTAGTAGGCTACTAGAGCAATAACATTTGGTAGAAAAAAAGTTCCAACTCTTAAGTAAACATTTTCAAATTTCGGGGACTGACACAAAAATGTCACTAGAAGTTTTTTGCCACGTAGCATAGCATTTCGGTGACTAAAAAAAAACACTCAACATTGTAAGTTATAACTGAAGGAAGCCTGTACTCAATTTATGTCACAAATTCATTTTAGACAAAATCAAAAGTACCTTGCAAAGAGCCTAAGCTCATCAATATCAGGTCCAAAAGTAGAAGACTTATTTATAAGCACAAGATCAGCAACCAATGTTTTTCCAGACGAACCGACCCCAACAGAGCTTAAAAAATAGCCATAACCACTTGGTTCTGATTGCTTATCATTATTAGCCACTGTTTTTTGATGAACAGATAGTAGTAGAAGTGATAGTATGAATCCTATCGACCCCATTTTTTTTCTAACGGAGTCTTTAGTGCATAAAGATTGGGATAGCCACGTATTTATATGTGTGGATGCCACTTTTGTTATTGTCACAAAGTTCAAGATTAGTCGGTCCACTCAAGGCCTGCAATATTTATTTTGTTTTATTTCATCGATCTTTATTTTCATCATATGCTACCTTTAATACGTCTTCTAAACTAATCAAACGGTGCTCAACGTCGTCGATACCAAAAAGGGGAAATGTAAACAGCATTATCCTTAACACAAAAAGAAATCTTTTTGCAAAGAGTCAAGCAAAATGTCATTTGAAAGCAGTCCTTTTACTAAGCTTTAATAAAACGTAATCAAATAAGAAAATTTGTTTTGGGTACTAGTGAGTCGGATATTGGCGGAACTATGAAGGGGTTGGGGAGGGTTTGCGGCACCTAGTATAAATATTATAGGTTTTAGGGGTAATTTAGTTGAGGTTACAAACAAATCTCCGATTCGGCAATCTCAAAATAAATTCGGCCCCTCCAAAAAAAATGTTGTAGTTCCGCCATATTCTTGCCTCTTGGTTGGCTTAACCGGTAATTTAAGTAATTCTTTTCAAACTCAAATTGATCATTTAGCTTAGTTTAAATGACTAAAACAGAAAACTTGTTATTTTGTAATTTAGTTTACATATTATAAAATTGTGTGATTGTCTCAGACTTTTTCTTAACGAGGGTTATTCTCCTCCATTATAAAACTTGGACTCCTGGCTTATTCACGTAAGGATTCTTGATGATGTCGTGTTGTGATATATAAGACTTAAGCTTATATAACACTAAGAAACAATAACATTTCGATAACATTTCGATGATGTCGTGTTGTGTTATATAAGACTTAAGCTTATATAACACTATGAAACAATAACATTTACCGATTTTTTGGGCTGGTGGTGACGGCGCCACCCACGGCGCATGCGTACCCTGTGCTCTAAGAAACAATAACATTTACCGATTTGCGCCACTTTGTAAAATACCATTTCGATTACTAATAGATTATTTAGGCCCAACAATATAGTTGTTTTGTAATTTAACCATCTATACTTATATTATTACTCATAAATCATCTTATACTATCTTTATTTTAAAATTTTGAAAACTTTTTAATAGAACCAAAAACATAGTTGTGTTTTAAGCTAACAATCAATAATATCTTTATTTCCATAAAAAAAAAAATAACCTTTTAATAGGATAATAAGTTTATCGTTCTTCAACTAAAAGATATAAAAGACCAAAGCAAATGCCCTCGTCAATAAACCTTTTACTTTTTGAACAAAAGCAAGGATAAATAAGCTAACAACATATTTTGCTAATGTTGTAGCTTTAAACATACATTTATTTCTCTATTAGAAATATATTACTTCTCACTTTTTAATATTTACTTCTTTTATTACTTTTTTTAGTTTCAGCGTATATTGTCATCTTGGTATTATTAGGTCATTAGACCCGAGTCCGTTTAAGTCCATTAGTGTTTATAATTTTGAAATCTATAAGTATCGCATCAACAAAATATCATGCTAAGTTTCTTTGTTCTAACATGATATCAGAGTTGAGACCTAGTCGGGCGCTGCCTCTGCCAACTCGTCAAATCCTATATGCCCCATTTATCTCATCTCTTAAAAAAATATATCTTATCTGAAAAAAAGGCTATGCAATTTTCGGGAAAAACGCTACCTGTTAATTGTTTTGGCCCACCGTTTGGAGTTAACTAACCCATCAGTGCCATTCTTTTTGTATTCGAATTATGCACAAAACCAACCTAAGAATGCCGTCATCGACGCTACCACAATAGCTATCGCTGGTAAATTTCAAATAAAAGTTAAAAAAAAAAAAAAAAAAAAAAAAAAAAAAAGCTACCAAAATTCGTTGTCGTTACTGCTTGTGAAGCCTACTATACGCTTGTTGTCAGAGATGTCTTCGTCAAAAAAATATTCTAATAACATTTTTCCCAAAAAAGGTTAAAAACAGCGCTGGTGTTAGCCAACGCCCTATGCTTATTTACTTTCGCCGTTGCAATTTGAAGATTTAGCATCAAGTGCTATCGAATTCATTTGACAACAAGTCTTCTTTCCTTTTCTTTTTATTTTCAAAGTTTTATACTCCAGTCAAATATGTGCAAATTTCTTTAAACGTGAAAAATGGTTTATATGAATCCCCTTTACCCAAAAAAAAGACTATGAATTCCATAACACTTTTGAAAAATTAAAGTTGTGGATACTACCGATGATGGTGCCTTGTTTTGGAAAAGAAGAAAATGTGACCTAAGGGCAACGACTTTTATGAAAAGTAATACTTCCTCCATTCCAGAATACAAGTTCAATTTTGACTTTCGAAGGTTTTTTTTTTTTTTTTTTTTTTTTTTTTTTTTTGACATTAACTATTAATACTTGATGTCAAGTATATAAATGTATTGAGTTTTAAATAAATTTTCATTGGTATAATTTTTATCAATTATTATATATAATACAAACAAAAATATTTAATGTCAAAGTTAAAAAAAAAAAAAAAAAAAAAAAAAAAAAAAAAAAAAAAACCTTCAAGTCAAACAAGACTTATTATATTTTAATACGTAGAGAGTATTATGATTTTGTTAATGGTGCCAGAGTGCTAATCATATGTAAAAACTAGACTTACTTTGTGTTTAGTATTCATATAATTTTTACCCCTTTGCCAAAAAAAAAAAAAATGCTGAATGAATCAGTGGATTGTAAAGAAGTTGCAAACGCATCACATGTGACTGGACGTATACTCGCGCAAAGCGACGGTATATAGCAGCAAATAATTATACTTGCGAAATCGTGATTTTGATTCGACCTTTGATGCAAAACGTGTGTTTTTTAAAATACAAAGCATGTGTTTTTTAAATTAAGACAATACATTAATTTAAATTTTTTTAAGGTTTAAAATTTCAAGAATAAGCATTCACTCTTTATAAGTAGTATAGAAGTGTGTTAGAATTAAAAGTTAAAAGTCAACCTTGTGTTAACTTGTGTGTTGAAATGTGTGTTGGAGCAAAGTAAAATAGGGATGGGATCCTCTCAAGTTACTTGAGTTAAGTTGAGTCATTATGAGTAATTGGATTTAATCCAATAACTCAAATCAAAAGAACTTCTTTTGATTTGAGCCATTGGATCAAATCCAATGGTTTATAACACCCTAACTTGACTCAAGTTGTACCTACAATTAGGAGATATTCTAGCTTCTTTTATTTATGTAACATTACTCAAACCGTGTGTTTAAAGATATAAAGTCAAATTAACCGTGCATTTAAATTGCTTTCAATTTCAAAAGGTATAATAAATATAGAACATTATTCAAAAATTAAAAAGATTAAGAGATTTTATACATGCCTTATAAGTAGTTAAAAAAAAATAAACGAGTTTTCTAACATATTACATAGAAAGAAATGAATGTATGTTTGTCTTTCACTTTTGCAAACTATATGTTGTTTATCTAATAAACTAAAAACCATCAAATTTAATCAATTTTCAAAAGTCAATCATGGATAAGAATTCTTGGAACTTTGGCCCCGTCACTACGCGCCTGTTCATGCATGGACCACTATGTCTCTTCAAAAGCGAAATAGATATGTTCTCTCTTTTTTTTTTTTTTTTTTTTTTTTTTTTTTTTTTTTTTTTTGTTAAAAGGTAACCCCAATAAAAATATATTAAATAACCAAAACTGTTAAGTACATATGAAATGTGATTGAAGTATCACATTAACATCAAGCAAAAACTTGATAGAACACCTACCAAATATGTTTATGACATGTCATAAACACTTACAAATCTAGCTATATACTAATCAGATCACTCATAACTGAAGTAAACGGTGAAAACAACTCCTCGGCAAAACCTTCAAGGCCAACCAACACCAAACGTCTAGGGAGTATAAGTGTACCATATGAGATTGCCTCATTCAAAAACATACCCAAGTAAAACCCGGTGGGAAAAATCTTTGTGAAAGAAAAAAGAGTACACCTTTCACATGGGTCTCCCAAGACGCCCACGCGAACACGCCGACTAGAGTAAAACACGGACACATAGTAAACATGGGAATCTTCATACATCAGTACATCACGAACTATTAGAGTGGTCATAAACCACAAGAGAGCTTGGAAGCTTCAATGGTGAGATCATCTCACGAACGCGAGCATTATCCTTCTTGAAACTTATTATTTTATAGATTTATTGATTATATTAATTTTGAATTTAAACTAGTGTCTGAATGTGCTTCTGCTTAAGCATATAACCATTAAGGATGGTGGCAATCATGCCTCCATACTTCTTCCATACCTCTCAACCCACCAATAATATCATTCCACCTCATCTCATACCTCAACCATACATCACCATACTTTTTTAGTGACAACCATGATTCTCTCATACCTCACTTAATTTTATTTTTTTATTTTTTATATTTATAAATTATATTAAACAATTTAATAAAAACATAATATTTCATTAATAATTAAAAAAAATTACATAATACTCAATTAAAAAAAATCTACTTTATTTCTACTTTATTTGTGAGGAATCTACTTTATGTACTTTGTTGAAAGTATACTTTTACTTGGGTCGTCTTCATCATATGTCAAACCTGCAAAAGAAAAAAATAAAATAAAAAACGCATTACACAAACACAACACACAATACACAAATAAACACATATTAATGGTCCCAACGTCTCTTTTCCTCGTTCTATGCTCCATACCGTTTCGGCAAATATTACCGCTCCCCTCTAAACCGCAGCCATGCCGCAGCAGTGGCGGCGGTGTTGCCGCTCGGCATGGCTGCAAACCGAAAGCCAAACGGCACCATTGCCAGTACCCTAATTTGGGTATTTGTTAGATTTGGATTATTTAAAGCATTAATAGATAAAAGAACAAGTCACATTTGTATATGTAAAGGATAAAAAGTACATATGATGGTCTCTCAAATTTGGTAAAAAAAGAGGGTAAAAAAGTAACTTCAAATTTCCTTAATCAATTTTGTTGTAGCTTGTGTTACAACATTATTGACCCCCAAAATGCTCAAATAATCATACACAAAATCTATATATCAGAACATTATAAAAATCTGATAATTGTGACTTCAGTTCACAATAATCTTTTAATTGGTTCCAAAACACAAATCCAAACACCCCCTAAACGTAACAAGCCAACCACTTGATGGTGGAACCAAGAACCGTAACAAATTAACATGGAGAACAAAAAAAGCCAATTCATTAAGTTAAAAACCAAAAGTAGAAATCTATGAAAATACCTAGGTAGTGTATGCACAGTTCATCCATAGTTTCAGGGATCAACTGTTTAACAGAAATGAGTTGAATGGGGGTAAAAGCTATAAAATACCATCGTACTTTCAAAAATGTTCCAAGTTGAACCATTTACTTTTTTATTGTGGACTTTACCAATGAACTTTTAAATTTTTATCCGACTTGAACCAAATCATTTCTAATTATACACGCATAATTTATTTTTTCTTTTTTTAATTTCCACCGTGGCTTATTTTGCCAGCGTGGATATTGACCCAATTTTTACCCAGTTATTAACGGGTATCTCCCATTTTTTACTAACCCGACCCAATTGATTATTAATAACCTAAAAACAAACCCTATCCACCATTTGTCTTCCTCTTCATCACCTAAAACAAAAACCTGCTCATATAATCATGTCTTCATATTCTTCCAACTATTCCAACCCATTTGCACCAGTTGAAATTGAGTGTAAATGCCATCTTCCACTTATGAAACTCACTTCTTGGACCAAAGAAAACCCTTGCAGACGCTTTCTTGTTTGTCCTAACAGGTACAAAACAGGAATCAAGAAAGGCAAGTTTTGGGAGTGGCTTGATCCAGAGTTGGATAATGATTGGTGCAGGGATCATTTGTTTGAGATGTATAGGCTGCTTAATCCATCTCAAAGACAAGTGCTCCATAAGCACCCAAGAAAAACTTGTGCTTCTCCAAGATGAAATCCAGCATTTTAAGACTGATTTGTACAAAAGTGAAAAAAAAAAAAAAAAAAAAAAAAACCTTCTTTCTGGAAGTCATCTGTCATTGTCTTTGTTGTGTTGGCTTGGTTTGTTTATGTAATGAATTAGTTTTAGAATGGAATCAAGCAAATTGGTTATGTAGTTTGGACTGTGATGTATTTTGTATGAATGTTTAATGTATTAATGGAATCAAGCTTTAAGTGTCATGTTATGGTTTGTTTATAAAAATGGAATCAAGCTTTATTATGAATGTTTAACTGTCATGTATATCATGTTATGGTTTGTTTATATAAATGGAGTGCAAAACACACAAAAGAGTGAATTATGTTATGGTTTGTTTCCAATGTTTCCATGTCTGCACAAAAGAGGTGTTTCATGGACTGTATGTACATGTGCTGCACAAAAGAGTGCATTTTTATGTGTGCACATGGACAACACAAAACACAAAATATCAATGTTTACACAAACATGGACTGCACAAAATTGAAAAAAGCACAAATGCACAAACATTGACTGCACAAAACAAGGCCTGCACAAAACATGGGCTGCACAAAAAAAAAGGTTCCACGATATCAATAAAATACTGCATTTCCATTCATCAAAAGAAGCCACAAAATATGTGTCCACATGCCTTTGTCCACATACGTAGTCCAAAATAATAGGCATGAAAAGCTAAACCACTTAAAAATACTTAATACATTCTTAAATAAGTTTTTTTTACTACTAGATCTAATTTGACTCAGAAACATCAAAAGCATTTTCAGGCTTTGATCCTGTGCCAAATTCATCAAAGTTATAGGCCCTGCTCATCTGGATATTTTTTATCCTTTCTGATCTCCCACGATTCTTGTGATAAATTCTTTGACCATCTGCTGTGTAGTACATTTCCATCCACTTTTGATTGTTTCTTCTTCTTGCTGGAATCACTGATGAAGCTTCTTCTGTTGGTACATCAGCTATATGCTTGCCTTTTCCATCATCTACTGGTTCATCAAGAGTTTGGTTGCCTACCACAGATTGTTGTGTTGGTAAGTCAGTTGCTGCAATGACTTGATTATCTTCAGCTTCTGCATTTAGGTATTCCAACTTAGCCTCCCAATCCTCTTGTTCCTTGTGCCTTTTAACATTTTCTCCATTTAACCTTTCCTGTTCAGCCATTACTTCCATAAAAGCTTCCATATCCAATTGATGCTGATATTCGTGTTTATGTCAATAATTAGAAAGATAACAATGGAATAAAAAACACACACTATTTGATGTAAAGTATATATGTTATACCTGTCCAGCTATATGGAATCCATCATTTGGCCTTGCTACATTTGTTGTTCCTACTCTGCTACTTTGTCCACCATTTCTACCACCTCTTCTACCATTTCCACCACCTCTTCTAACATTCCCACCCCCTCTTCCACCATTCCCACCCTCCGTTTCACCATTCCCACCCTCTGTTTCACCATTCACACCCTCTGTTCCACCATCCACATCCCCTGTTCTACCACCTCTACCACCACCCCTACTTCCTAAGCCACCTCTAGATGCATGTTCTCCTGTTGCTTCTTGCCTTTTCCTACCACATTTTTTTTTTTTTTTTTTTTTTTTTTTTTTTTTTTTTTTTTCTGTTTGAGGTTTTGGTTGAGTTTCATTTTGACAACCTGCCTTATTGTGATCCTTTTGCCAACAATTTGAACATGTCATTTGCCTACCAACTCTACTTACTTGAGTGCCATTATTTTCATCTGCTGCTTTCCTTCTCTGTTTTTGTGGTCTACCATGCATCTTTCTAAATAAAGGTGGTAATGGGGGTACATCATTAGTCCTTTTCCAATACTTTGATCCTAGCACAGGTTTTATGGAGAACTGATATGCATTAAACCATGCTTCTTGACTATACCAAAAGCTAACACCCTCATCTACCTCCTTGCCTATATGCAAGTACCCTGCTACAACATGTACACAGGGTACACCACTTAACTCCCACATCCTACAGTCACATACCTTGTTTTACAGGTTGACACAAAAAGCCTCATCTCCATTTCTTACTTCCATCTCTTGGAAACCACTGGAATAGCAATACCAATGCCTAAAATAAACAATGATAAACATTAAACACATGAAAGATAAACATTTAAAAAAATGTGATACTTAAGCAAAATAATACAGTTGGATACCTTGATTTATCAATGAGAACATTTAGCCTTTTCCTAATGCTTGGTGTGATGCTGTCTTCCAAGTCAAATGCTAACTTGTTCATGGCCACCGGCCTTTGCATTAGGTAAAGTCTAACCTCTTCCAACATGGTTATTATAGGTTTATGCCTTGGACCCAATATTGCTCTGTGATAACTTTCACTTATACCATTCTCAAAGGCTGCACACCTTCTATCCATTTCAAAGAAAGCCCTGGACCAAGAGTTGGGATTTCTTGCTACAAGATAATCATAAGCTTACTGGTCTAATTGTTTGATTGATTCCATGTAAAGCATAAATTGAGGTTCTAGTGTACTTGAAGCTGCCATCCAAAACAGTCTTTGAAATTGAAGACCACTAAACTTTTTCTTGAAATTTGCAAATATATGCCTAGTGCATCTTCTATGTTCAGCTTGTGGTAACCAATCAGAGACACCATCAAGTAAACCCTGAATGTATGTTAATTACAAGTAATTAGCCACTGATATGTAAAAATAAATTGAGAAATGTAAATTAAGTAAATTAATAACATAGTACCTTATGAGAATCTGATATGACAGCAATGCTGGTACCATCATTCAAACAAAGATCATCCTTCAGAAGACTGATAAACCAACTCCAATTAATTGAATTCTCAACCTTAACTACAGCCCATGCAATGGGATACATTTGGTTATTTGCATCCCTATCCATGGTTGTCAGCAATTCACCCCTACAAGTATGCTTCGAAAAAAAAGCCATCTAACCCTATGACTTTCCTACAGCCTGCTAACCACCCATCCTTCACACCTTTAAAACAAACGTATATTCTTTTGAAGTGTGCACTGCCATCAACATCCACGACACAAGTTGACCCAGGGTTTGACTCTAAAATAGCTTGCTTGTATTGATAAAGTTTATTGTAATGTTCAATTAGTCCACCTTCATGTTCAAACAAAGCTCTCTGCTTTGCCCTCCTACACTGTCCTATGCTAACATCTGTGCGATACTTCTGTCTTATATCCTCTTTCATTTTTCTGTATGGCATAAAGGGATCAGCTATGATTTCTCTCATGTATTGGGCTGCTATCCACTTAAAATTCACAAGGGATCCTAAGTTGTAATTCCTACTACATTTATGATCCTGAATGAGTGACTTAATTTGAAATGAATGTTCATTACTCATCCATGATGCATATAATCTAAATGTACAAGGAACATAATTATCTTTTGAACCCTTCTTTTTTTTTTTTTTCCACTTTGGTGACTGACATGAATGTGGAAAACTAGAAGGGGGGGGGGGGGGTTGAATAGTTTTACGTCAATTTGGATTTTAAAAACTTTGTTTTATAAAAACCTCGATTCTTATTTATGTGAATTTCAACACTTGCACAACACAAACAATTTAATCTAACTAACTAAATAATTATAACGTAAATATGAAAGGAAAGAAAAGATAGAGATAGAGAGATCAAACCACAACATACGATATTTATAGTGGTTCGGCTACGAAGCACCTCTTCGCCCTACTCCACTCCTCGAGTCACCTACTCGAGAGTTTTTATTCACTATGTCAACAAACTCCCTTTTTGGTGGAGAAACCTTACACAATTTTCGCTTACACCAATTAACGACACTAAGCTAGATTTCGAGTCCTAATAGTAGCTAGAACCAATCTCACAACACAACACGCCTTCTTCACAACTTATACACAACACTACTACTTCACAACTACACACTACTTCTACTTCACACCACAACTTCTTCAATACTAGATTTACAAACCCACCTAGATCTACCAATTACAATCACTACACAACTTTACAATAGATACAAGCTACACAACTAATCTTCAATACTTCTTGATTTGAAATGAAAGGAGTATTCTTCTCTTGCACTTTGAATGATGAGGGATTAGATCACTTGAAACAAAACTAATATGTTTATGATCAAAGGATTTAGAAATGTGTTTTGAGAGAATTAGAACAGAAAGTTTTTGTGCAAAAGGTGAGAAAAAATTTCAGATTTGAACTAGTATTTATAGGCAAAGAATTCTGACAGAGGAGCGTATGCCGGCCCCTTTAAAATTAAGGGGGCCGCCCACTGTAACGGCCTGAACTTTTTGTCTTTTATGGAGAAAGTTTATTTGGTGAGAATTTAACTGAATTTGGTTAAAAATTTGAATTCATTTATTTATTATGAAATAAATATTTTCCTTTAAATACCAAAAGTGTTTTTCTTAAATGTATAAAATATTTATACCATTTTATATAATTTGTAATTAGTAAATAAACCTTCCTTTGAACATAACATTTATTAGGCACTTGTTTATTCATACCTTAAGTGAATTAGATGGATATAATGATATTTTGTCACTAAATACTTATTTACGTAATGATTTTACGTTTAATGAGTTTACATTTTGTGATCTTCAAAGCATAGGGATATCGAGAAATAATAACGTTTTTATGCATTATTTATATCAATAATCTCCCCCTTTGATGATTACAAAATCTAAACTCATTAAATCAAAAATTATTATATATGCAAGTATTTAGTGAGTTTATATCACTTCTCCCCCTTTTTGTGAACATCAAAAAGGTTGTCCCGAAGTCGGATGAGCTCCCCCTTGATGTGTACTCCCCCTCGTTTTAAGGTTAAGAGACAAATCGAGATATGGAATGCTTGCAAAATTATTTAGAACATACAATATATAATGCAATAAACTAAATATATATAACAAGAAAACATGTAAAGAGCAAAAAATAAATCTCAACAAGCATTCATTATTCATAAAAATAGATTATGTTGGAAAACATAATCATTGTTACATAAGCATACCTATATGCTTTTCTTAGCAAACTACATTAGATAATACTAAGTTGCCATCTTGAGGTCTCTAGGACTTGCTTGGAGATTTGAAACATGGAGCATGGATTTAGTGGACGTAGACTTTTGTGGGAATTTTGTTTGGAGAGTTTGGAGTGGTTGATGGAGGTGAGCTTGGAGCGGAAGAGTTGGATTGTTGAGTTAGTGATGGTGGTGGAGTGGACCTTGTGAGGAGATACTCAATCCAAGTGAAGTGCTCATTGAGAGCAATGGTTTGTTTTTGGAGAAAAATATAACAAGGACAATTGTTGACATGATTCTCAAGTAGGACAGTGTTGTTGGATGGTGAGGATGGAGTGGTAGAGGGTTGTTGAACCAAATTGCGTTGAGCAAGATGTAGGGCAAGGAGAGCACTAAGCTCATGGGTTTCTTTGAGCTCCTCAATGAACTTTTTATGTTCGGAGGAAGGTGATGATGGTGGAGTTGGGTTATTGTTGGGGGATTGAGGTTTGGACATGTAACATAGGATTCATGTCATGATGAGAAGAATGGATGTGGTTTTGGGATTGAGTATGTTCCTCAAAAGGATCATTTGGAAGAATTGAGTGAGATGGATGTGGAGTATTGTTGGTGAGTGAGATAGTGAGGTTGTCATGTGGAGGTAAAGTGAAGGTATCATTTGGGTGAAGTGAATGTTTAGTTGTTGGTTGGTTGGAGACAACATCATTAATGGATGAGAATTTTTGACATGTATCAAGTTTTCTTCTCCACACGGGTTTGACGGTGATTCTTGCACCCCTTGTAGGTTTGGTTCTTGGATGATTGGGGGAAGACATGATGGGTTGAGTGATGATTAATGATGAATGAGGGTATTTATAGTGTGATGATTTGGTGTTTATGGAAGGATATATGTGGTGGATTTGATAGACAAAGAATGTTTGTGAATTTAGGGAAGTGGGGAATCAAAATAGGGTGAAATAGGCTAAAAAGGATAATACGTGAGGAGAAGGAATTTCGGAGAAATAAGGACCAAAAGTTGGACGAGAATATTGAAGGGGACCAAGATCCCATTCGTTTGTGAAAACGGATTGACCGGTGAAAGGAATTTGGAGGATTTGACCGAATTGTGCAAGAGTTAGAGTAATGAATTCATGTTGGATCATGAACGAGATGAAAATAGAACCAAAATCATCGGTTTAGACCTTGAATTGGCTATAGAAGTCGAGAATGAAGCGAGGAATAATGGGTTCATTTATTTGGAAGAGACATTCAAAACGGATATTAGTGAACATACGATCGATGAAATCGGATTGATAGTAAGTGGGATGTACGACACGACCTTCATGAATATTTCTATCTTCAATTTGACGATAGAAATGAGCAATGGAAGGAGAGGTGGTGGGAAGTTGAGAGACTTTGGGAATATAGTTTTTGGTTAAGGAAATATCTTCGGTAATAACTTTGGGCATTTTCACCTAAACACAATAACAACAAAATAAAATTAAAACAAAGTTGACGTTAAAATATGATGCTTATATTTTTATGACATATGTGGAACGTAAACGTACTTCGTCTCCAAAGACCTTTAACTTAAGAAGTAGTTTACCATGTTCCTTATTTTTATTTTTAACTTGTGTTAGATATATTTTACGATGTTTATAAAGTTGTTATGGGATAATCCAAACGCCCCTTTAAACATCTTAATATACCATGAAATTTTGCTACGTGTACATTAGATTGTATAACTAGCTATTTCTAACAAGTTTCTCATGCAAATGATTTGTTTCGAAAAGAATGGTTTATATTTTGACCCAAAAATACTATTTTTCTAGTTAAACCAAACGCTTCCTTATCTAGAAAATTTACTACCAAAATGTCAATATATATATATATATATATATATATATATATATATATATATATATATATATATATATATATGAATTATATATCTTGACAACTCTAAATTGCTAGTTTTATACTTATATTCTTGACGATGTATTATAGAAGATAAATTGGATACTTTTCGACATTATTTGGACATGATCCAAACACCCTCTTATCATACTATAAAAAGTTTTGCATCGTCGAAAAATGTGTTTTTTGTGATTAATAAGTTATAAAATTGTAATGTGATATGTTTTAACAAGTTTTTATAGCATTATTCAACAATGTATATGAAAGAAAATGAATGTATGAACTTTTCAAAAATTTTCGACAAGAGGGTTTGTAATTATTAGTTTCTAGTGTTAATTATACATTCTAATCCTAGGGGAAGCATTTAGTTATGGAAATCCGAGACTTAATTTGAAAGAAAATTGAAATTGAAGATTTTGAAATAAAAAGCTTAATCATGTTTATGGCCAAATTAGATGAAATTAAGAGAAATGTGTTATGAAAAACTTACAATACTTGTTGCTAATCGTGTTATAAG